>SRPN01000148.1:0-57948 GCA_018360045.1 Claviceps capensis | reverse complement strand
CCTTATCCCCTCTTGCCTCACCTCCTAGTTAAGACATGATGAACAACAGACACGACGAGAATATACTTCGGTTACGAATGCATGCATTGATATTTATTTGCTTACCCTGTTTATTCCAACAACAATATCATCTGGACAAGACGTGCAGGGAGGAAGGACATCGGCAGTGCCTATATCATATATGAGCGAAAGCTAAGATCGGTGAAGGTCCTGCGGCGTTGACAGAATCAGGCGATGTCGTGTTTGTTGTGCCACCAGTGTCATGTCCAGGTATGTAGTTGTTGAATGCTTGGCAACAGGCTACAGCAGCATTTCACAAGCGCTCATACACAATGATGATGTGCAACTCGCAATACCAGCTGGCGGCGGAGCAGCCTTTGTGCGCGAGACAATCCGTTGCCCTGGAAGCGCAACGGAGGGATGCACATAGGTACAGTATATAGGTTCATGTACACAGCGCCGCCCTGCATTCTTAGGTACGACGTGATCAGGTACGAGTCATGACGAAAGTACTCCGGAGATGGACCCAGAATTTTTTATCTTCAGCCGATGTGCATAGACTGCAGACGATCAAATTCACTGCAAAGCAAAAGGTCGGGTGTACCTGCCGCGTCCCGTCCTCCCCTGGTCTAACTGTCGCGTCGGGATTTTCTTGCTCGTTGAGCGGCCACTGATGAATCATAATTCAGATATGTATGTAGACTCCTGCCTAGATTAGCTGCCGATTAACTATGTAGCAGATCGACCGGCCTTTCGATGCTCAGATGCTGTAGCAGTGCAGCATGGTTAGCGAGCCAGGTGCTTAGGTAAGTTGGCAAAACATGCCCTTGACTGATAAAGGGCCAAGGGCCATTAGGATCGTTCTGCTCCCGACTTCAAGTTGACAAAACAGAAATCAGGTGGTCGTAAGATGAACAACATGGCTGTCGATGTCAGATGAGGCCCAAAATGGGAACTGCACAGTGCAGATTGAAGGTCCTTTGCTCCCTCCATCACCACGTCAACTATCAACATAGGCGCCTACCCAGACAACACGCAGCGGAGGCCTTTCATAATTGAAAAATTGATTGGCCGCATTCGTTTCCCCCGTGCTCTAGGAGCTATCAATGGATTCCAATCATACCTCGTGCGTATTTCATGTGGACGAAAAGAATTGCCAAGTTAGGCAAGTCGACGCGACGTCTATCTACACCGGCGATGCTCATTCGTGCCAGCGGCACTGATCAGTGTCCAGCCGAGACACTACGACTCACAACTTCCCATGCACCAGAGATGTTACGTACATATGTACAATGCATAAATCGTTCCGTCGTTACATTGCAGGCTACGATCGATCAACATCGGGAATTTATCTTCCGGCGTACGATCTCTCGCGAGTCGCAACAGCCCCTTAATCTCCGTTTCGTGTCATGTCTCCCGCTTCTTGTTTATCAAGCTATGCCAGACCGAGTCACAGCACTATCTCATAGTAGCTCTATTTCTTCCTGATTCTTCGGTTAAACCTGAAGAATTGTCTTTATTTCTTATACATTACAAGCCGAAAATAATCAACAACATCATGGCAGTCGATCGCCCAGAAGATTGGCGCGTTCTCGCCGCTAGGAAACGAAAACAAGTCGACTCCCAGATTCCAACGGCATGGCGTCTCGACGGTGCATTGCTAGCCTCGGCTCTCGAGAGTGGCAAGCTTCTCGAAGCTGATATTCCACGTCGCAGTGGCATCCTGTCAGAGCAGGAAATTGAGATTACGGAACAATTCTCTGCAGAGCAGTTGCTGCGAAGACTTGCCCAGGCCGCAGTGACGTCTGTAGCGGTAACGACTGCATTTTGCAAACGAGCCGCTATCGCTCAGCAGCTGGTACGTTTAGGAATCAAGTCTAAGTCGGTCGAGGCCAACATGGACTCCAATTATCATGGACATTTCCCCGTGCCCTGCTCTTTCAACGACGACGTCTAATTAAAAAACGAGGGGAAACTCAAAAATAATAGACATCATGTCTAACGGAACATTTCTTTGACCGGGCCTTGGATAGGGCAAAGTATCTCGACGAGTACCTCAGCCGAGAGGGAAAGCCTATGGGGCCGCTGCATGGTCTTCCGGTCAGTATCAAGGACAGTTTCTGTGTGAAGGGAGTGCAGAGCACATTAGGCTACGTGGCGTTTTTAAAAAATCCCGCTGCAACGGCACAATCTGCTCTTGTGAATATGCTTCTCGATCTCGGGGCTGTGCTGTACGCCAAGACAAATGTTCCTCAGACATTGATGGTGAGTAGCGTTCCCGCTCATGATGTTTTGGATCTTCATTTTCGCATTGTTGATTCTTTTCAGTGTCTTTTCTTCATACATTTCTTGTCATCTCTTCCATTCGCCGTTCGGTCATCCTTGATACTATCTTCATCTTGTGACTTGACGCGGCAACAACAACATGCTCACTATCAGGCCGTAGACTGCAGATTCGGTAAATCACATTTTTGGGCGAACACTGAATCCCAATAATATCAGACTCACAGCCGGTGGATCTAGCGGCGGCGAAGGCGCCCTTGTGGCCCTTCGGGGCTCCATCATGGGCGTCGGAACTGACATCGCAGGCTCGGTCCGCATTCCCGCACAGTGCAACGGCATCTATGGATTCAAGCCCACGGCCGATCGGATCCCCTTTGGCGGCCAAGTATCGCCCGTGGAGACGGACCGTCTGCCGTGCCTGGTACCCGTTGTCGGCCCCCTTGCCCATAGTATCGCCGACCTCAGGTTCTTCGTGAAGGCAATCTGGGATGCGAATCCGAACCGCTACGACGCCTCGGCACACGCTGGGCCGTGGCAGAAGTTGCAGCATCATACCCGACCGCTAACTATCGGCCTCGTTCCTGAGGACGAGCACTTCCCATTGCACCCACCCGTCCGTCGAGCAATGAACTCGGCCGTCAAGGCGCTCGCGGCCGCGGGCCACAAGCTAGTGCCTCTGTCCAATTCTGCAGACCGCAGCATCTCATATGGCAACCGCCTTGCGTTTCAGTACTTCACGTACGCGCCACGAGTCGATTACTTGGCTGCCAGCGGGGAGCCACCCGTTACCTCCGTTTCGCACGGCTACCATCCTATGTTCACGGGTACGTTTCCCGTGCCACAGGAGCTGGAGCCTTTGGAGAAGATCAATGCCATGCAATTGGCGTTGCACAAGTACCAGGATGCCTGGCGGCAGACTTGGGTAGATAAGAAAATTGATGTCTTCTTGGCGCCGGCGGCTCAGAACACGGCAGTGGCGCATGACACGTATGGATGGCCTCCCTATTCGCTCTTGTGGAACCTTGTCGATGTAAGAACCCCTTGCGCATCCATCGATTCGAGGACATTTTTCCAGCTCGTCCTGCGTATCCATATACACCCGCATTTTTGGATTGACGAGTCTGTCTCAATCCTTAGTATCCCGCTTGTGTGATTCCCTACGGGAAAGCCTCCAAGTTGCTTGATCCACAACCCATGTATCTTAACGACGGCATACAACCAAATTGTAAGTATAGCCCCTTCTACACGTCCATTATAGCCTTGTGTCCATTGAGCCGCTGACGTCTTCTTTTGTTGGGCATGGTCTAGATGAACCGGAAGGTGTGGATGGTGCCCCCTGCGCACTGCAAATTATAACACCACGCTTTTTGGACGAACAGTGTCTTGCCTATGCCGAAATTATCGAAAGGGACCTTCACAAAGTTGAGGCGTAGTGGTGCTGATAGTTGAGATTCTTACGATGGGCCTAGCTCGTGCATCATGGTAGTGGTGATGACTGTGTGACAGGCAACGCCTCTAAATTCCTAACAAGTCATTGTCATCACGTCGTTCCGATTCTGATTATAGAGAAACCACGCCAGGAAGCCGTCTTCATCGCAAAGTCGCCTATTATGCAACATACATTCGCCTCGTACTCCGTCAAACTTGCTGTTGACTAGAACAATGTTGATCCTTGATTCTTGAATGACGGATACCCGTTCCGGGGTTAGGCCTAGACTGAAAGAGAGGCATGAGATAGACGGACATGTCAAACAGCTTACCTCGGGTGCTACCTCGTTCCAGGGCATGTAAGTATGCATTTTGAACGCGGTTCTTCAGTCCTGCGTAAAGGGCTTACGCGGTTTTGCAGTGGGTATACATTTGGCAGGGGGACAAATCAACGACGGTTGATGTAACAAGAAAAAGAACAGCAAAATAATTAATAGTGGTCACTGGTCAGTTGGTGGTCTGATTTTGCATCATAAGCGCAAAACACCTAGTTCAAGACGGTACAGACGGGTCGGCCTGCCATATGGGACCAAGCGTCCTGCTCTGAATCCTCCAGCACCACCAGGGGCAACGAAGCGCACCGGAAGAGACTAGTATTCAGATGCAACATGATGGGTTCGCACCGGACCTGTACCGGGAGACTCGAACTGCAAACGAGATGGATGATTGGCAGATTGGGGCGGTTGGTGCATGCTTCATCCAAGTAGGGATGGCCGTGGTGGGCTCAAGTTAAGACTGAAGATGTCAAGATGTGAGGAAATGAACGAAAAAATAGAGGGGCGTCTTGAGTAAAAAAGGAGAGAAGAGGATAGAGGGGACAGGAGAGTCCGAGAGAAGAAGGTGAGAGGGAGAGGAGACAGGAAAGGATGGACATACAAGGAGAGAAGAGGAGAAAGAAAGAAATGAGGCGCAAAAAAGACATGCATGATCTCGTTCAGCAGGAGGGATGACAGGATGACAAATTATTCCTGCTTTCGCGACGCCATTCGACCGAATCCATCATTTCATTCAGACCATGTTTCATTTCTACTCCTACACACACACACACACGTGACACGTACACAACATGCATACCCCTTCCCAGACAGAGAACTCACTTCTAAAGTTCTATTTCAGGTCCCACCGAATTTTCACCACCAAAGCCCGCCCTACATGAACCTAGCTGCCAGGTACATAGTCCCTACGCGACGTCGGCCCGTCCCGTCCGAAGCTGGACAACGTCTAGAAGTAGAAACAAGCAGGCGCATCTTATAAGTTGTGGATACCTACGGACCACTTGGACCCCCCTGACAAAAAAGTACGTAGATAAAAAAAACGTAATTGAAAGTGAAACAGTTTCCTCACCATTTTTACGTAGATCCCGTCGGCGTCAACGCGGGAGATTAGATTACACTCCGGAGAAGAAATGTATCAGTAGTCGCCACTAACTCGTCACGATAACGCCCTGAGCAAACAATCCGCTTGCCACTGTGAAAGTTCTTCTGGTTCCTGACTGAGCATCAACGAGGCTGCGGTTCTCAGCTGATGCGGAGGAAATAAATATAGCGCCGACTCTGGTGCTGTAGGGTACGGTTTACTCCGTTGCTCCGTATACCAAGGCAGGGTTATGCCGTGGAAAGGGACACCATCGTCACTCGTGTGTGCTGAACACGGGTTTCAGGACTAATTTGATTCGTAGTTTCAAGGTAAGTTATGTTGAACAGCGGCTGTCTCTCGCCGTAGAGCAGCAAGGCCAGCAGGAATCCCCGGAACTTGGAAGTCATGATGGCGCAAGGAATGTGTAAGCATTGATTTGTGCGCTTGTTTTCGCACCGTTTCATGTACTGGCACTAGAGCTTATCAGTACGCGCTAAGATAAGGACCCCTATCAACAGTAAATTCTAGTGAGCTTTTGAATTACCTCTTGAATATGCCTTGGAATTCGCTCAATCCAAGTCCTGATTTTCTCTTGCGGCAGCTCCTCCCACGCGGCTTTCCAAGCGGCAACAGCTTCCTGGCGATTCTTTGGAGCACCTTTTTTTGGTCGTTGCGCGCTTCAAACGCGCCCACACTAGCTCGATCATATTGAGATCGGGTAAGTTGCCACACCAGAGTAGTCGTGAGACTTCATAATGGTCGTAGATGCGTTGCTGCATCGGGTGTGCATGGGCAGGCGTCTTGTCCTCTTGGACGACAGTGTTTGGGCAATCCTCGAGACAGACTTTAGCGAACGGTATAAGCTTAGGGATGGCAATGTTCTGGCTGTAACGCCACCAATCGATCCCCTTCCCTGAGCCCCGTGATAGCTTCCCAGTCTTCTGGTTGAACAGCCATGCAGGCCGCCGACTAGGTGTGCCTCGTTCACGCAGATTCATGCGCCGAATACCAGTGGATAGCTCCCACTCGGTCTGGAGCATGGGCTCAAGCTCACGATTGAGCTCTTCAATCCGTGCGATTAGCTTCCTTCTCTCTGCTGCCGTCTCTGGCGCCCAACAATGGAAATGCCCCTTCTTGTCATAAGAAAAGCAGCCCCAAAACATAAATTCTGAGGCATCTCGCCATCGTTCGCGGATACGAGATCGATTAAATGCCTCATCCGGATCACGCCAAACTCGGTGACTGCCGCGCCTGTAGAGGAGGGCTACCGATGTTTCATCAGACCAGATAACATTATTCCAATCTTCCCCAAGGTCCAGTCTTTATGGGCCAGACACCACGCAAGGCGATCATCCCTCATCTTCTTCGTCAACCCAGACTTCCTTGTTGGCTTCGTCTTTTTGAGCCCACTTGCACGTAGGATGTGCCAAACTGTACGTACTCCGAGATATGTTATACCCAAGTTCGCTCAGGTCGCCGGCAAGAGTCGCACAGGTTTTCTCTCGGCCGTAGCGATCGTTGCGCACCTTCGAACGTGCAATTTCCTTGACTTTCGGAGTCTGTTTCTTTGGCCGGCCTGACCTTGACCCATCTTCCACCAAATGATTTTTGATATTTAAGGGCCGGTCTTGAGGGTTGAACCCGCGCTTAACGGCTTTTGCGAAGATGTAATCGACAGTGCGTTTTGGGACGCCTGTAAGCGAGGCTACCTCTTTTGTAGAAAAGCCAGTTGCTTTAAGTGTTAGCACAGACGTTCGAGTCGCGATGTCGTTGTAGGGCGCCATTTTGTGCGGTTTTCTTTTACTTTGAATCAATGGCTCGAGTCGAGATGTCGTTGTAGGCCGTCGTTAGTCCGAATCAGTGAAGTTGTTATCAATCTGGATTCTGAACAAAATTTTCAAGCACGACATCTCCATGAGAATATAACAGGGGTACCCTATAACACATACCCAATTAGGCCTATTTTGCCTCACCCCTGCTCCTTGGCTTCAGCAACAATATGTGTGACCATCCTCCGTATAGCTTGGAGATCTACCCTTCGCTTGGCGACGACTTTGCGCGGCACCCCGTTCCAACTTCCACAGTCCTACACATCGCCGAGGTCTGGTATTAGCCGGCCGACGACGACGGATCCTGTGTGCATCCCATGGATCATGATCATATGTACCGTCGTCGCCTAATGACGAGGAGGTTTCCAAGAGATTATGGTACCTATTCCGTAAGCGACGCGTATCTCATTCCCAGACAAACCCCCCTCCCTCACAAAAGACCTAATTCCAGACCCCTTGACGTGGCCAGGTCGTTAAGCGACCTAGCGTCCCGCGAACACGTCCACCACTCCCCCATTATGTCAAGCAATGCTGTCCCCCGACTAGGATACTTGAAGGCCTCTGCCCGCACCGCGAAGCAGTTCTTGATGGCGTCTTTCAGCTCCGGCCTAGCATTCATGACATCAGCCTCGATGCCTGCCACAAACAGCGGATAGTCAATTGCGTTAAAGAGGAGCGAGTCCCGGTGCCCATCTGATGCCACATACGCGCGGGTGATGGCATCGACATGGCTGATGATGCGTGTCACGATCACGTCCGTCGAGGTAGGCACCGCTCTTCTCGATCCAGATGAGGCTTGGGAGTTGCCATCGCCCTCGGAGGGCGACGAAGGCGATGGGTCGCTGATCTGGATCGGGGTGTATAGCTGGGGGTGGCGTAACGAGATGATGCCTGCGAGTCTGTAAGCTTCCCACAAATGGCATTGCGTCAAACTGCCGGGTGAGCCTGGCCAGTCCCACAGGTCTTCTTCCGTGATTTCCATGCCATCGATGGCTGATAATAAGTCGAGGAGGGAGCGTGGGAGTCCGCTTACGAATTCGACGCTGTCGACTTGGGGGGGTCGGCAGAGATAACCCGGCTCTCGACAGTGACGGCGCCATACGCCAATGGATGGGTTCAGGCGGCCGACGGCGAAGCCTGGCAAGTCCAAGTAGCCCAATACCTCGATGAGATGTTTTCGAAATGGTGGCTGGCTGTTCAGAGGTTCTCGCAGACCTCGGGTGAGTGATACGTTGTATATGCCATGCAAATGCATTGTCCAGCCACAACCTCGGTTCAACTAGAATGAGAGCAAAAGCGAAAAAGAAAGAAAGAAAAAAGAAAAGGTGAAATTAGTTAGCGCAAACGTCGTGTAGGGAAAGAGAAACTACCGCAGCATGAAGCGGCCTAGAGGGATATAAGGAGGGATGTCTCACTCCTAGTGTAGAAAGCATAAGTCCGGCTGCAAACGTGCCATCCTTAAGCTGCTTCACGCCGTTGCCCAACTCGGATCGAAAACTGCTCAATGCCATATCAAAATACTTGAAAATGAGGTGCTGGGCCTCTGGTCGCCCGCAGAGGCTCGCTTGTATGGTGATACATATTGCGCAAAGTGCATCAGACTCCTGAGATATACGTGGAAGGTGCTCGGCAAGGATGTTGTCTTCGTCGTTGACAGACGTCGAGAACATCGTGTTGATACCATGGTCAACGACTGGGGAAGTGTGCCACGTTAGTCAAGGTGAATCATCACGACGGCATGTTTTATGAGTGTTGTTATGCGTTGACTCCAAATGAACAAAAGGCAGGGCCAGTGAACACAAGTGAGACAAACAGGGATATAAAGGTAACTAAGAGGAGATGAGGCTCGACTTACATTCGGAGAATAGACGCACTTCATCATCACCCTGCTCCAGAATCCAAGGCGGGGTGACCTTGAGCTTTGAACGCGAAACCGGCGGCTGAGTTACGTCTTGCTTCGCAAGACCATCTAAAGATAACAGACAAGTGGTCAGCTTGGTGCTATGGAAGAGCAGGCTTCGCAATATAAGTGGCACGGGGCTCTTGGATTCTTGATATAGTTAGTATACCTTGTGCTGGTTTTGGCTCCTGTACTGTGAAGTCCGGCCCCGGCCGGGGCAAGTCAGACAGATGAGACGGACTGCTCTCAGAGTCCGACGACATAGCCGCGCGGGCCGCATCCCGGGCGTCAAAGCCCGATGCCGAGGCCTCTCTGGCGGCAGCCTCACGGCGGCGTTCCTCGCGAAGCAGATCACGATGTCTGCCCTTGACGCGCGGGGGGATGGCCGCCTCCACTGGTTGACTGGCACCGGCGAAGCGACCTCGGGAGGCTATGCCGGTGCCCCATTTCAGGCGCATCTCATAGCCTTCGCACTTGAAGCCTTTCTGGGTACAGGTCAGGCAGTGTGGGCGGGTTCGGTCACACTGAAAACGCTTTGCCTTGCACGTCCAGCACCCATCGTGGAAACGATTACGTGGGGTCGACATGCCGCAAGGAGAAAGGACAGACTAGACGTGTGGCCAGCTTGTCGAACCCGGGACGGGACGGGACGGGACGGTCCTTGTTATCTTGGTGTGGCGGCGGTCCTTGCAAGATTCCAAGGGAGTCGGGACGTCAGGATAGGTTCAAAGCACGTGTCAGCTGATAGCTGGCTAGTTCCTGTGTAGTAGCTGAGACCGGGCGACTCTCCGGCGGGCTGCGCGAGCTGTTGCGTGGGCGATTGGGCGTCGGAGTGGCCTATCGAGAGGGATCATTGATGTAGGTATGTATGTAGGTAGAACCGGTGAAGATTGGTGACGGCGTGACGCTCAGTTTTCGACATGGTGATTCCACATCCCCGCCCTTCGTCTCCTCTTTTGACCAAGGATTGGTGCGTGGCCCGTGGGGCGACTTGGCTGTCTATCATTGGCCAGGGTCCGCCTTCTCAAAGTGGCAGCTTTCGTAGTCTCGCAACTCTCAGTGCAATGCTGTAGCCTGTACTCCGTACGAAGCACAGAGTAGGTATATACGAGTTACTCCGAAGCGCAGCGTAGGGCCGCGACGGAAGACTCGCCTCGCTTCGCTTCGGGCTGGAGAGCGTCGGGCTGGAAAAGTGAGGTTTGCGATGTGGGAGTTTTGCGGATGGGATGGCGGTTGCGGACATGCATGTGTGCGCACTGTTTCGGCGCCAAATTGCTGGGCTCGACCACCTCTCTTCGCTGCGCAGGTGTCTCTCCGGGGGCCCTTCCGGGGGATGCCTGCGGTGGACTGCTCTAGGGGATTTTAGGGGCCTTCACAGCACATAGGCAGCGCGGGATAGCGGGCGACTGCGTCGCCGCCGCAAAATAAAGGTATGTACTTCCGTACTTGTGCAACCGGAAAGCGCCGTGCCAGACCTGTCGGTCCTTGCTCCGCTTTAAGTCAGCTGCCCTATCACGTCGCAGCTCTGTTATTTGTCATCGCTCGCTCACATTTTTGTTGTGAGATGTTGTTGCTACTTATGGAGACACCTTCTGTGATCAAGGGACGCTTTCTGTGAGTTGTCGTGTCAGTCTGGATTTGCATGCTTCTCTTGCTGTTCTTCAGTTGCATTCCGTCATGTTGGTTTCCTAGGCATCTGCAGAGATCCCATGAGACATCCGAAGTTCAACACATTGGAGGCCAGTTTGGTCAAATAGATAAAATAGTTGAGGGAGCCCACTGAGGATAGAGAAGGAGGAGAAAGAAAGGGAGTTGGGTTTTGGCCATGCTTTAAGCCTTAGTTCCTGTTGTGCGGTTAGCGAATTGAGTCTGACTCTATCTTCTCTTTTTAATCTGGCGGATCGTGTCAGATCTATCAGCAGTTCTTCTCTTGTTCTTTCTTGGTGAACGGAGATCCTATCCTTCGTCTGTCCGGACACCCATTTGACCTTTGTCCGGATTTCCACCTTCCACCTTTTCCGGCCCTCCGACCTCCGAGATTTACTGCAACGTGGAGACAAAATCAATGTACCGCCCCTCAGCACCAGCACCAGTAAACATCAGACTACATATGTACCTAATACTGAAAGCGGCTTAATTCATTTTCCTGCACACCGCCTGCCATATTAATGTTGACAATAATTACTCAATTCAAAGACTCTTTGCAGAGCTCGATGATGACGAAGAAATCATCTTCTGCCCATCATTTGAAGCCGTATTTGCCCCGTTCCCATCCGTACCTCATCACAAAGTCAAACGAACCTAGCGACCCAGAAACACCGGCCACACAGGCAACATCGTCAGCACGAAGAACAGGGAGAGCATCCCCCTGGTCTAAGGAGGACACATTCAAGCTCCTGAAAGGTCGTCGGTGTCGTCGAGGTCATCGGTATGGACTGCCCAGGACGCGATATAGTGATGAAGGCTGCGTTGTAAATCTCTTCTTCGAAAGTAAGCATGATGATAATTTTAGAAAACGATGTAAGAGTTATGCGCCGGATGAGCGTGGTAAAAATAATAAAACATAGTTATACTCTGTCGACTTCGAACTTTTGTGTTGTTGTACATGTTGGATTTTCGGCACGCGGCGGGCAGCCACTATCTTGTCGGCTTTTCTACCACTTGTACAGTAGCGTTGGTGGTCCCCTGGGGCTGGGGGACTTCAGTGGAATCAGTGCTGTTGGTAGTGGAATCGGTCCAGTTTTACAGTGGAATTGCCAGTGGTTCATCGGTGGTGCAGGCCACTATCTTGGCGGCTTTTCTGCCGTTTGGTCATTTATTCCTACCTCGAGGGAGGTAGGAATGCGGAATGGACTTTTATTCCGCAGGAGTGGAGATTTTGGTGCTTCTCGACCAATACCAGACGACCTCAGGGGTTCCCTGCTAGTTGCTCGGCACATTGTCACAGGGGTCAATAGGAAACACAAAAGTTATGCACGCTTGAAGCGGATTTTCATGCCGAATTAGGAAATCGTATCCACTTTATTCCGCAAAGTCGTTCAGAATAATTTCTTCTGACACTCTGGATCTGGCCTGAGAACAGAACAATTCAATCGCGGGCAGGCAGCGCGGGATGGCCTCAGCTTGTTGCAGTGTGGATGATGTGGAACAACCACGAATCGCGGGCAAGCAGGCGGGATTGGGGGGCGGCCAATCAGAGGGATCGAATTTTTGGGACAGAACAAAGGATTTGAAATTTTAGACGAAAGAGAAAAAGAAGTGGGCCGAATCCGAATTACCGGATTAGGCGTTTGGGGCGTCATACTCCGCTTTTGTGCGAATCTTGTTATTGATGATGACAAGCTATCGAGAAGTTCCACACTTTCCTCTATTGCGTATCTTGATGTGTGTCCGTATGTTTCGGAATTCCAGACTTCATAAATGACCGTCTCGCTTCTTTGAATCCAACTTGAGTCGACTGAAAACGACGCGTGTAAAACACGAATCTCCACTTGCACACTGAGCAGTGAGTATGTAGTGAGCAGTGAGCGCATTGACCCCGTCGATTGGCTCGGCGCGCAAAAACAAGACCTCAGTGGTCACACTTTGGGACTTGGCGCGGCTGCTTCTGCACTGCGTGTTGTCTTTCCTTGGTTGCTGCCATCTTGTGTTTTTTGGGATATTGTCAGCACATTACTCCGTATATTGATGGTGTGGGAAACGCCGGTGGTGCAGCCAACCTCTCTTTGGCGCTTTGCTCGTTCCAAGCAAAACAAAAGGTGGCAGGAAGGATTAGACGAGAAGAGACAAGGATTCAAGAAAAATACTCACCTAGACTTCAATGAGTTTGCGACCAATGAGAATGGTTTCCTCCATGCCGCGCTGACGCTGCCAGAACCTGTTCACAACGTTTAGCCGAGTGTGCCGGAACCAGTTTTCGCTTCCTCGAAGTCAGTAACACGCCACTTACATCTCTCCAGAACCACCGCGACCACGGACTGAGGCTTCACGCGCCTCGTCCTCGAGTGCTTCTCTCGTCATCTTCTCACCAGTCTGAATACCGGGCACTGCCGCTTTGGAAGTGACTGCTTGGCCAAGGTTCTCAGCTAACAGCCTCTTCTTCATCAAGTAGCGCTCCCGTCGTTCACGCTGCACGCCGATGCTTTCCACCTTGTTCATCAACATTCGGACAACTTGTTGCATCAGCAGGTAGAAGTGCTCCGCCAACAGGACGCTCAGAAGACATCCCCAGGCGGTGATCTGTGATGCCGTGCCTCTATTTCCATTCTTCGCGCCACTGCAAAGGAACACGATTGCGGCGCTCGTAATACTGCCGAGCCACGACAAGAACCCAAGGGCGTCGAGCCATGGACCAATGGAGTCAGACCTCCAAGGAATCGGTCTTTTGCAGCTGACAGCAATTTTGAGCCCGTCTGATCGCAGCTCAACCCAGTTATTGATGAGGAAACAACACGCCGCCATCGGCCACGCGACCGAAAATAAAGAAAGATAGCCTAGCGTGAGGGACTCTTGATTAGAAAGAAAGTTCATAAAAGCCGTGAACCCATCATTCATGAGCCACCTAGGACCTTAGGCAACAGCACGTTGGACCGCGGGTGGTGGAGAGACACGCATTGTGTCGGTTTACATACCAAACTGCATAACCATCTCACGGTAATCGTCTGTGACGTCGTAGGTTTCCAACACGCATTGGTCACGAACGCGCTTCAGAAATGAGGCCTCTTCTGGCTCATCTTGAAACTCAGGTTGTCTCGACTGAAGCTCCTTCGCCTTCGCAAAAGCCTTTTGCTTCGCATACGGCACAATAACCTCGGTCGCGAAGTTGACTACTTGTGCTGTGACGGTACAGTAGAACATTTGACTGCTGATACGTTCGGGATTGATGCGAAACTGTTGCGTGGGCAGTGTCTTCTCGCTAAAGGTGAGAGTCTGTGCCGCGTGACGCCAAAAGTCAAGAAAAGGCAGCAAGATGTCTCCAAATGGAATATAAACGAAGCCCGTAAACAGTAGTGCCATGTACGAAGTCATGAAGTTGAGGACGAACTGTTTTTGCACCAGCGCAGCCTTGTGTGCTTTTCATATTGTCAGCTTCCATCTCAGTTAAGCGGGGGAAAAAGGCACCGGGGTAAAGTGTATTACCATCAACTGTGTCATAATTTTCGCGATGCGTCAAAACACTGGCGGCTTTCATAAGAACGGCCGAAAACGTAGGTGTGAAGACGACGAGAATCATAGTAGGTACAAAGACCTGGCCGATAAATCCTTTCGTTAGTTCTACAAAAATCCGAACCGTGCATGCAACGTGCTCTTCTTCACATATTTTGGTAATTGACCTACCAGGTACTGTTTGCCCGGGCCATCGTACACTTGAGTGATGAAAATCTCCAACGAGTTTGCGATGACCACTAGGCCGCCAAGTACAAGAATACATGCTATAGCGAATGGTATTTGCAACAATTGAGTCTGAAAGCGCTTCTTGTAAGAATATACTTTAACAGGCTCGCCAGTAACAACGTCCTCGGCCTCGTAGTCCCATTTGAACTCGGGACGAGGTAGTTGAATAGCAGAAACGCCTCTCACGCCCCATTGGACTGCTAGGTCGACTTCCTTCTTCTTCCAGTATTCCAGAAAGATGACGGACCAAAGTCCACAGCCCAAAGCGTAAACGCTCGAGAACTGACCGAGCAGCATCCAGGCGGCAAAACCCATAGCGGATGGGAATGCTAGGAAAACGAAATAGCTCCTAAGGAAAGCGAAATAGAAGGCGATTGATTCGCCAAACTTGTTGCGGATATCTTCCAGGTCTGCTTCATCCAGAAACCATTTCTTGGACCACTTCTGAATCCATGATCTGTTGAACTGCTGATCATGCAGAGGGAATATGTCGCTAACATACTTCCACTTGGAGCTGGCCTGATTAATGCCGGCGCCGCTGTCATTTTCGGGTCGGATGATGAGTTGGTACACGAGCCGAAGGCGCTCCGCCTCAGTCACAGGTTCGTCTTGTAGCGCCTTATTCAGGTCTGGATTCGGGCCTGATGTGCGAATGCCTTGGAGCCAATCTTGCAGACGACCCCTATATACCTGTTGTGCGAGCAAGTCTGCCGATGCGATTTTGACAAACACGAGCAACGAGCCTGAGTCACCGGAGCGCACCTCAGTCGCCAGACCTACGTTGGTCAGGGCTTCGATGAGCTGGACAAAGCCAGCTTCCGCCTCGGCACGTTCTAATAGATTGAAGTCGTTAGCCTGATGGTTCGGCGCGCGCAGGCTTCATCGAGGATGAATGGAGGCAACGCGGCAGTCAATTGCACCTTTTGCGGGGACCGAATAGTGAATCACATAGTCTACTCTTTCAACAGGTGTTAGCAACAGGAGCTGTGGCACATGAGAAACCAGTGTTAGTTATGTAGGTATTCACGAGCTCACCCAAAGTTATCGGAGCCGGTCTCGTTGTCCTGCTTGCCATACAACTGTCGCAAGCCCGTCATGGCGCCGATAACTGGCGTGCGCCGTGCGGGATAGGAGGAATGGAGTGAGCGGAGGGGAAATCAAGATTCGGCACGCGTGTTTCGTAGGAGACACAGGGTTAGAGGATGAATATGTGGTGTCGTCTCCTGACTGAAGTTGGAGCAAAGGAGTGAAGTATTCAGCCTTCACAGGATGCGCAACAGGTTCTCGACAGGAAACGAAACGGGAGGAGAAGAGCAGACGTCATTACGACCCCTGGAGCTTGACTGGAGCAGGCCGAGCAGCGCTGAGCCCAATGGCCCGTGCTCGAGCCTCGTACAGCCCCATTGGCCAGTGAGAGCCCAGAACCCGGCGCCTTCGGCAAGAGCAACAAGTGCATGGACATTGGAAACACTTTGACTTCTTGAAAGAGGAGAGGCATTGAACTGCCTTGGCTTGGATGCGTTGGCAGCGTTGACATGTGTCGAGTCTCGACATTGATGACGACACAATTGACGACGCCTTCGACTGCTTGAATCTCAAGCCTCGAGTCTCGAGCCTTGCCGTCCTATCATGGGCCTCCTCGTTTGGCTCGGCCTGCGCCGACAGCACCGTTGGGAGAGCCTCACCATCCTCGACCAACTGCTGCTCTCACCCCTTACTTTCCTCACCACCAACTTCTACCATCTCGTGCTGTTTCTGCGCGGCACACCTTTCCGCCCGCCGAGGCATAAACCCGCCGTCCGCGTCGTGTGTATCTCGGACACGCACGATCAGATAGTCGAGGTGCCGCCCGGTGACATTCTAATCCACGCCGGCGATCTCACCAATGCGGGCACCGCCGCCGACATCCAGAAGCAGCTGGACTGGCTCAACACGCTGCCTCACCCCGTCAAGATTGTAATCGCGGGCAATCACGACAGCTACTTTGACATCCGGAGCCGCTGCAGTGATGATCGTCGATGCGGCGCGAGGCTCAACTTCGATGGCATCGTCTATCTCCAGGGCGAGAGCTCAGTGCACGATATTAGAGGGCGAGAGATTTCCATCTTTGGGGCTCCAGATATTCCAGAGTGTGGGCCTGAGAATTTCGCGTGCGTACTGTGAATGGGATGGGTGAAAAGAGGCTTGGCTGACCTGTCGTGACCAGTTTCCAATACGCACCCTCTCGGACACCTTGGTTTAGCAAGGTTCCTCCTCAGACGGACATTTTGGTCACCCATACTCCCCCGGTAAGTTGGAGCCCTTCTGTCACTTTACAGCGGTCTCCTTTCTGCAACACCAACAGTCTATCCAGCGTTTCTTTTTGTCTGGGGTTTTTGTTTTTTTTTGGGGGGGGGGTTCGAATTCCAAATGAATGTATACAGATATAGAGAACGTCCACGAGTGGAAAGAACCGCCAGACTGAGAGTGCCTCTAGAAACATCATCTGGATCTTGATATCGGCTGTCCCGCCCTCCTCCATGAAGTATGGCGCGTAAAACCCCGCCTTCACGTCTTTGGCCACTGCCACTGTGCCTACGGCAAAGAGCCCGTCTACTTTGACGAGATGCAAATCGCCTACGAGCGCCTTCTGTCTCGTCCTCGCCGCGGCCTGCCCTGGGATTTTGTGCCCAACTCTTCTTGGCGTGACATGCTTGACGTGGTCATGCACGGCGTTCACAGCGTCTTGTGGAAGTGGCTGATGGGCGGGCCAGGCAGCAATCAGGGGAGTCTGATGGTGAATGCTGCGCAAATGTATCGGAACTCTGGCAAGGTTGTCAGTAGGGCCATTGTAGTAGATATATGAAAGGGGCTGGTTTTGATTCATATAGACCCTGATGGACTCGCAGCGTGGGCGGAGAATGCCCTTTATCGTCGTGAGATGGAATAGAGAGGACGCGAAAGCAAGATTAGATTCTGGGCGGTGTTTGGGTAAACGGTGACTTAGAAGCTGTACAATATTCATAAATAGGCATTCATTGTTTTCTCTCTTGATAACATCTTAATACCCAAGGCCAAATATCTGGTCGAGACCTCACCTTCTCTTGAATGAGGCACTGGTCTCTCCAAAGAGGCATCGTCTGTTCTAGAAGGAGGCCTCACCGCGTCATCTTTACTGATTTCTTCTGAACAATGATCGAATATGTTTGTAACTTTGTTGAACTTTACAGTAGTACTTTGAAGCATGATCTGATATTGAAACTATCTAGACGCAATCTGTTCGATCCTGCTTTACCAACAAAATCCACCATGTACTGCGAAAGCATTCGTGGCCTGACTAATTCACCACATGAAGAAAATTGAGCTAGAGAAGTAAGAAAACAAAGAAAAAAATGGCAAATCTAGACGCAAAAGAAAGAAGAAAACATGCCTGTCGCAAAACAAGGTCCCTAAATGCTCATCATCAATACCTTCTTCCCAAATCCAATGTGCCACCCAAACTATACAGCGCCAGTGATAACCCGTTCCATTTCCCCGCCGCTTCTTGTATCAAAAGAAAGAAAAGCCGAAAACAAAACTATGTGAATCCCGAAACAATTGAGATTGCAAGCCAGTACGAAGTCACTTCTGTCCCCACCACTTGTGGTAGTCAAGCTTAGCAGGCCTGACGCCTTTTTAGAGCATGAGGGTCCTGAGAAGCAACACAAAGAGGCTCAAAGTAATGCTGGTCCTCACGCGTCCCACTCCAGCCGTGACCACCGGCACAAGCGGCTTTGGAATATTGTCTGTTCCAGGCGGAGGTAGAGGAAGCGGCAGAGGAACAGAAGTAGGCTCCTGATCAAGTACCGATGGACGAGGAGCAGATGGTGCATGTTGATCAGGCGCAGGATCAAGTGCCGATGGACGAGGAACAGACGAGGCGTGTTTATCAGATACTGAATCAAGTGCCGATGGACGAGGAGCAGACGGCGCGTTTTGATCAGGTGCTGGCGTAGACCGAATATCATCATAACGGACTGGCTGTGTTACGAAACCAGCCGGAACCCGTTGGGCATCTTCACCCACAGCAGGCGCAGTCGAAACAGCAGCCGGAACAGTCTGAATAGGCGGTTCAGCATTCGCACCCGTCGGAGACCCCGAGGCCACACGTATCGTCTCCAAAGGAGCAAACCCTCCCGCACCAGTCTCGCAACCGCACTCCTCGACAACAATCTCAATAGTCTGGACACTCTCCTGTTGTGTCTGCTGCGGCGCAGACGTCTTGTCAGCCACCACAGTAATGCCCCCAACAGGGAAACCACCCGAGTCGACCGGACGTACCTCCGCTGACTTGTCCTTGCCGAATGTGGGCAGAGGCACCGGCACTGGCACAACCGTCATGGTGACAGGCTCTTGCTGCCCCAAAGACGTGGACGACAAGGCCCGTGTAAAAGCATATGTGATGTTCTGTCCCTTCGCCATCGGCGGAGGTAGTGGCTGATTCGTCTCGTTTTTGACGATTCCGTAGACTGTGAGGAGCATGTTTTTATGCCTCGTGTCTCTCCGGCCGAGGAGCGTCTTTCTCTTCCAGTGAAACGTCCTCTTCTGGGTGGATTTTTTTCCGATGGTGCCTGTGCCGGTAGATAGGGGTTTTCTGAAACCAAACGAGGGGGCTGTTGCAGGTGACGCGGCTACCTCTGCTGCAAAAGAAGAGGATACTGAGGATCTTGGCAACGTGGTTGCATCGGAGGGGTGGAAAGTCGTGCTGGTCAGTGACGCGGTAGTATTTGCCAGACTCGGCGTGGTGTAGGCCAACTGCACAGTAGGTGTATATAGACTCGTGGTGAGAATGGCACTTCCGTTGGGCAAGTTGGTTGTCGTCTCGGTGATGGTCGTCGCCGTCGTGTTAGCCAAGTCACCCACTTTCATCGCCAGACCACCGCAGAATTGATCCTTATCTCCTGGACAAGGATGATCACACGTGCCAAACTCTTCATTCACAGCACGCGTGTTTGCGCTCAGAGAATCGGCGCAGAAGCACTGCGTGTGGAAGGTGCCCGCATACATGGTCCCATTGCAGAGCTTCACGCACTGCTTCACTGTCATGTCCCTGCTATCGGCAACCATTCGGAAGCCCTCGAAGCCATCACTGGAGCCGAAGCAGCCCAGGAGAGAAGCTCCATCAATCTGGAGGGGGTCTTTGGGGTCCGTGACTTCGCTAGGGAGGTCGGTGGATGGAGAGGGTACGCCTGATGAGGCTGATGTGGTAGGCGCGAATTTCCCGTCGTGTTCAATGACGGCTGTCGTCACGTGGCCGTGAATGGTGACGGTCGACGTAATAGTAGTGGTGAGGGACTTCGTCGTGGTGAGGGACTTAGTCGAGGTGGGCATCGATTTTCTCTTCTGCGAAATCGTGCTGGTACTGGACGAAGCACTAGAAGAAGGCCTCTCGGTCTTCTTCTCGTACGCGTCGATGTATCGGATGTCCCAGTAGGCATTACTAAAGGCGCTCGGGTTCTTGGCCACGAACTCGGAGCACGTAGATGCGTATTTTCCGCAACCGTCCGTCTTGCCCCAGACGGCATTGCCCCAATCACCGCAGAAGTTCTGATGCGCACGTAACTTCTTAGCATACAGAAAACTTGGAGACTGGAACATCGGACGAGGCAGGCAGAAATGACATCCGCAGAGTGAAGCAAAACGAAATGGGTCACAAGAGAAGTACTCACAATATTTATTACCAAGCTCATATCCTTAAAGTATTTGTCCACGTCGCAGCTGTCGCCCCCGAATATTGCATCCGGCAGACCCCAAGTTTTAGGGTCTGGCGTCTTCGTCTTGATATTCCTGGGAATCTGACTTCTTGCAAAGTGCCAAATCTTGATGTACTCGGAATCCCACTCCATGGCGTACACGCCCCCGCCAGCGGCATTGAACCCGTCTCCATAGGACGACGTGTCGGTGGCAGGAGCATCGTATGCGCAACCGACGTTCAATGTGCCGACATCACAGTTAGCCGTGCGAGGAGGAGTCAATGCCTTGGATTCGAGATTCTTGGACAGAGTGCATCCCGTGGAGGTGTGTGCAGAGAGGATATTACGGTGCTGATCGTTGGCTCCTTCGATCAAGTCGATTTCGCCGTCATTAGGCCAGTCAAGTCCGTAGGACCAGACTATTGCGTGAACGGAGGTCAGTACATTGTCGAAGATTCACCTTTTGAGTACTCAAACATAACGGGCATCGGGAGTTTGTTATAGCTCCTCAAGACTTACACGCTGGCCAGAGACCACATTGCGAAGGAGGCATGTGAAGGAAATCAGCGACGAAAAGACCATGGGTGTAAGCTTCTTTGCTTTCGAGTCGGATACTCGGTCGCCCACCACTCAGAGGAAGCACATTTGTGTGGTCTACACCCAGTCGCACTGCTCCGGTGCTCTCATCCACAGAGTATAAGCCCCGGGCTTCGGCATTCGGCCGGCTCTGATAAGAAACAAATCCGTGGGAAGGGTCCGGTGCGTCGAACCAGTTGAAGCCCGAGAGAAGAGCTTCTCCTGCATACGAAGTAGCCAAGGCGTACGCCATGGCGAGAAAATAGCTATGATGGCTTCACGACTTGCCAAGTATAAGAAGGACGCGGGGTCTTGATACACTTGAGACGAAGTTTTGCTACTTGGGAGCAAGTCGGATAGTACAAGATAGAGTGGAAAGAATGGAAAGACAAAGAAGGGATGTTCACAAGGAAACGACTCAGACAAGAGGTCGTTATACATATATGTGCACATGGTTTAAGCATGGTTTGGCATTATATCCATTCTTTTTCGAAAGTCAAGTGGCAGGAAACGCCGTGTCTCAGGCTGAGGCAATGAATGATCGTGATCATGAGCAGTTGCCCGCCTACCTGGCCGTAGCTTAGGCTTAGGCTTCGTGTTTTAGCCAAGTACCGTTGCCATGAGGCTGGCAGGCCATGTGCATTCCAATCCGCGGGAAACTATTCCGTCGCGTGCCCACGTACAAGAACGGTCACAATGATTGGACCACTTCATCGTGCCTTGGAAAAAATAGTGCAACCTCGTAGGAAATATTAAGCCACACAATTCTTTGTTCATTGCGAACCGGAGGGAGGCTTCCAATCGCCTCAGAACTTGGCCGGTAAGCCATGGCGACAAGCGGGTTGGCCAAACGACGGATCCGGGAAGCGTATCTATGCCAGGCAAGACATTGAAAGGCTCAAAACGTCATTGATGGCCGCGTGACGAGAGCCGAACACATAAGCAGGCTTATAGAGTCTTGTCCTTTTGTCGTCGCCGCCGCCCTGAACAATGTCGCGAGACAAATCTGCATTCCAGATACGGCCAGAGTGGAGCCCGAGCGCGCGTTGTGGTTGGTTCAGCCCCTTGCTGCATGCCGCGACAGGGCTGAGGGAGACTTGACCCGGGGACCCCCGGAGCCCAAGTGGCGTGGGCGAAGGAGCATGTGAGTGACTGAGTAGGTGAGCGAATGACCAGAAGGCCATCACCATATGACCCTGTCGATGAGACGTACTGCATCGCATGTAGGTGACTTGTGTAAGTCTGCACGCGGCCTTGTGATGTCGAGTGCCGTAAACGCTCCGCTCGAGCTCCTGTTTCTCAAACCTTGCAGGCACCCTGATGCAGCTTCGAGCTTTGGCTCATTCCCTTCTCATTACGGTTGGTGCTTGGTGATGAGAGAGAAAAGCACACCTGGAACAAGCGAACCTCTCTGCTCTCTTTTCCTCTTCAAGGATTGACGTGACGCTAGGTTGCAGCAGCCCCTGGGCCCGTCTCTCTCTCAAGGCAATGGAAAATATATTGATACTTTTCAGGGACCTGAGGACAGTGGCATCAAGGTCAGGCAAGCAGCCAAGCACGGGAAAACGTATTGTGGTGCCCGCTAAGGCGGTACGCAGAGACATGTGTAGGTACACGTCTAGTGATGGCCGCGCACATGAACTCTGGGGGGCCGGAGGTTGAAATGTCACCCCGACTCAACTTAGCAGCTCAATATCAATTGCCTTGCAAGTTGTGACCTTCTCCATACCTTCGCTCATTGGAGACCCCTTAGACCCTGACACTGACGCTTAATTGTTTCGCAGCCGCAAAAGAGGGAAGTATCATCATGGTTGAGCCGTTCATGGTACGCCGTGAAGTCGGTCGCCGTGCCCTGTCATTGCCGCAAGAAGGCGCCCCAGTAATGGCCTTGGAACGCCGAGCTCCAGCCAAAATCACGCACAGGTCCTTCTCTTCAAAAGAACGGGGGAAGGTATTGTGTGGTCCGTTTGTCGAACATTTACACCGTGGTTTGCCTTCCTCTTCTCTTACACCCAGACCAGGGACGGGGATTATTCGACGGTTCGGCCCGCGCCGCACCCTTCCAGCACTGAATTTTCCAAGCAAGCTTGAAGCCCACGTAGTGCAGCATATGCAGTGTTGAAGCCCTTCACCCTAGCCAGCTTATAGTTGGAGATCTATAGTGACATCCTCGCCACGATTTCGTGTAAAGAGTCTCCAGACGGCAGCCCCATTTCCCAAAATAGGGCCGTAAGTGAAGCCAGAAGATCGATTCGGCGCTGTGAGAGTTAGGGAGGTAGGCCTCAAGGACCTTGGCCTACTCTCTTCGGCCCAGTGTCGAATGATGTCCACGGCGGCTCGCCTTTGTTTCGCACGCAAACCACAATTACTACCGATCTCTCCACTTTCAAGAAAGTCCTTTGTAGTCTTGTTGGCCTTCGAACTCTATTTCTTCACCAGCCTTCTTGCCGTCCCCGACCGCTCCCTGCTGGACATTGGGGCCACCGGCTGAGGCTTCTCGTTACGGCGTTCTGTAAGGGTCCCACCTACGACTCTCCATGGCAGGCTAGATAGAATGGAGGTCTTCGAGGTCGACGAGATGTACCATGATAAAAGTGAACGTACGTCAGCACCCTTTTAGATCATAATCCGACGCAGTCCTTCCGTCCCGCCTAGGACACGCTTCCCCGTCACTGCGCAGCGGCCAATCCCACTCTCCCACTGGCCAGCCCTCTTCTCCATAAAGCTCGCCTGTTTATCGTGGCTTCCCTCGATCCATCTGTGGATACAGGCGTAGCAGTACACCACTCCTGTCTGACAGGCCGTCGGCGTGACAATGTCGGCGCGGCATATCGGGCACAGCGCAGAGTCTTGAGGGAACGAGACCACGTGCACGGGCAGCATAGAGGGTACCGCAATAGGAGCATCGTCGGCGGTACACTCTTTTTCATCACCCACAGCGGCACCACCCGCAGTCGGATTTGTGCTCGCCTCGGCTTGCGCGCTTTTTGCAGTAGAAGACTTCTTGTTAGGCCCTCGGACGATGGGCGGCGGTAGTTTGATGTGCTCGGTGGCCTTGCGTGAGAGTTGCTTGGCGAGATCGGACTGGTGCCACCACTCGAGAAACTTGAGCGCGAAAATGCTCGCGGGCAACAGGAGAGACAGGCCGGAGAGGGCTGTGGACCCCCATTCGCGCGGCGAGAATAGAGAGCGAGGCCGTCCTGGTCTGTTTCCTGGCCGCGGTTTCGACAAAGCTTCTATAGCTTGGTAATCGGCGGTCGTCATGCGTCGCAGTCGAGTGCCAATCAGCCACATGAGCGGGTTGTGGTACTTGGTCCGGTCAAACAGGTAGCCAAGATAAAAGGCCAGTGTGGCGAAGTGGTAGGCAGCATGAACGCTGGGATATATGTTGATCAAGAACCATCGATAGTGGTGCATAAATCGATCCTTTAGCGTCGGGTTTTCGGGCATTCGAGTATATGATGATCCGAGGAGTGCTCGGGGCGCATTCACCTGGTAGCTTTCGTCTAGTTTGCGCTTCAAATAGGGCACACCGATTAGGACCATCAAATTCTTCCACACGTCTGATCTGGATAGCTTGAGCACTTCGCGCACGATATGCGGAGCAGAGACGCTCGCGCGGGGAATCTCGCTCTTCAGGGCCCTTTCCCGCTTGAGGCCGTAGAAATGCTCGGTAAAGGATGCGCCGCGGGTGCGCAGGTAGTATCGCTCAACGGCGAGCATCAACAGCGCGTAGAGCTCATCGAAGGAGTTTAAAATTCGCAGAAGATAGCGCGGATGCCTCTGTGTGGCAACAGTAAGCAGGTATCTGAGTGTAGGAGGCAGCAGAGCGTTGAGCTGCTGCTCCGAGAGGACCTCGAATAGCGATGGCTTGTTGTCGTCGAATGCGCCTCGAAGAGCCGTGACGAACTCCATTTTAGCGGCACAGTCCACAAGTAGATAGCTGGTGGTTTCGACGGTCGCGAGTCTCAGAAGACAGTGACGCGTATGCTTGCGTTGAAAGTTTCGGGTGTCGAAGGTGTCGAGGTATCGAGTGCGTCTAGAAGCAAGGCGGAGGAGCAGCAGCCGAGCTAGACGGACGACAGGGATCAGTCGAATCAACTTCATGGACTCCGTAGGATGTGAAGCCACTTACCCTACGCTCAGCAGGGACATGTGGGTCCTTATCCCATGGCTAACGTCACTCAATAACTGGTCGGTTGGCTAAGCCACCAATTCAAGCTTTGGAGTTGTCTGCAACATGATCACTTGTAGTTTGTTGCGCAACATAACACGTTACACAACTCATAACATTTTTAGCAGAAATTTGTTCTTGAACGTCCCTACTTTTTTGCAAAAGTCGCCTCAGAAATTCCCCAGCTTCTCTAGATATCGCTCATCGATATGTACCGTGTCGCGACTCCAGGTGGCGGCACGATCCGTTCCTGGAAGAGTGATGGACGCTGCACACTCAACACCTACTAATTGTCTAGCACTTCTGCGTCCTCGTCTCCGAAAGAACTATAACAGGCTTCCTGATAATCGTAATCCCATTCCACATCAGGATATAGACCGTCTCAATGCGCATCTGCATACGGAATGTCTGATTCCATTTCTGCACATGGATTTCTCCATTCCACCTGTGCACATGTATTTTCCGATTCCAGCTCCGAGTATGGCACGTCCGATCCCACCTCTGAATATGTGATTTCCGATTCTTCCTCTGAATAGAGAGTTCGGATGTCGTCTCGCACTTCCTGTGCATGATCAAACAAATCCTGGTCCTCGTATCGGTCGTATTCCTGGAGCCCACCGTACTACAAGTTGCCCTGGTCCCAATCACTAGCATCTGCGTCATAAAAGGGCTGTACTGCTGGCCGATAGCCAGTATCTTGCCTCAACGTGTTGACGATAGGCACAGCTCTGTTGATGGAAGGACGGTGGACCTGGCCTTCGGGCGTGTGGTATCTGTTCTGGAACCTAATCGGGTACCCATTGTAGTACTGGTCATAGTGGATGCTTATCCCATATTGATGCTGGCGACCCTGGCCTTGAAAGCTTGGAGGGTTTTGGTACCAACTGTCAGTGGGGAATCGTCGATTGTTGCGGTCTTGCAAAAAAGTTCCGGCCGACTCCCAAAACCGTTGGTTGACGGTCTGCTCATACTTCCCCTTTGCTAGGGCCTTGATAGTTGCCTCTCGATCCCTTAGCTGCATAAAGAAATTGTCTATCGTCATGCCAGCGGTAGGGGGTAGGATGACTGCCTGGATTTGGCCATCGAAGGCGAGATGCACTACTCTGAGCTGCGTTACTACATACTGGTAGACTATCCTTGCGGCTTCGAGCAAGTCTGTGCAAAAAGCTGTTGTATTGTCACCTCTGTGGTAGTCCTGTAGGGTGAATTTGGTAGATTTGATACGGTCAAGGGCCATTGACAGTGGCAACTGAGACTTCTCAAACCAAACACTGGCAAATTGTCTTCAAGGATGCCTCTCGAAGCATATCACGCTTAGATTGCGTTATCAGTTGACTATGCCAGTGAAGAGCCAGGCTCCGAAGGCAGAAGATCCAAACTTCTTTGACTGCTCTCTCTGAGCGACTGTGAGTAGCGTGCTCCAGGCATTGTGTGAAAGCAAAGACGCATTTATATGTGGTGATGAGGGACTCTGCGTCGGAGACAACACTTTGGACCTTTTTAGTCGTGACCCCTGGATGAAAAAACCCTATATCCGGAGCCCGCAGCGGACGGTCAGTCTGTGGCTTCACTGTACCAGTGGAGTTATCTTATGCGGAGCGTGGCGTGGAAACGCGGTTTCGGCGCAGAAGCTCCGTCAACGCTGCCTGCGTGGCGAGTTGCTGCTGCATCAATTGCATCAGCATCTTGTACATATCATGCTGTTCGGTCCAATGCCTGGGAAGAGGCTCTCCCTGCTTCTGATGATATGATGGTACATTGGTTGTTAGAGCGTATTGCTGAGGCTGCTGAGGCTGCTGAGGCTGCTCTTGTAGGGGCCCAGCTTGGTCCTGTTTTGAAGCCATTGTGATGGCCACAAAATAAACCGACAAGCTTGGCCGCAAGTATGCGGACAAGGACGCCTCAATTTGGTGCGCCTGTTAATGCCTCGCAAACTTTGATAATTACACTATAACTGAAACCTTGGCCTGAGACACATTAGGTCGTGTCCGACCGTGCGGCAGATACTGCCCAAGTATCGATTGGGGCAACATTCTCGTCAATATGTACACATATGTATCTCACGAGAAACGGTAAAGTTGAAGGAGGGGAGAATTGACTTGCTGTGTCGTTCTTTCCTCCATTGGCTCCGCCAATCGAATCGGGTAAACAGTAAGCTGCGTCGCGAGACTGTATTGCCTTTCAGCTGTACTCTGAAGCCGAGCGAGCTGTACTCTGTACTGCGACGCTCGGCAGGATCATCTGTTTCCCTCTCCGACGACACGTCGACTAGCTGTTTCTGCGACCGATATCCGCAAGCCGAGGAGGGTCTTTCTGTCCTTTTCGTTACTCAAGATCCTGGTGCTATGAAACTCGGTATGTATGTACGGCGCGTATTGTCCCAGAAGCCCTACTCAAGGGAGCGAGGCCACACCTTAACAGGCCTTTCATCAGGAGTGAGTCGCTCCAATCATGTGCTGTCAATATCTTGTATCTTGTCTTGAAAGCTGAGACATTGCGTTCTGTTTTTTGCGTCAATCATGGGCCAAAGAATTTGTATCAAAAGCACCGTCACCTTGCGGAAGGTAACTATGTAAATAGTCAACTTTGCAGGGCTTTTGGATCTCAAAAGATCTACAGTGAAGACTGAGGACAAGCGTCTAAGCCTCTAAGGTGGTGCCAGTGCTTGGAGGTTCGATCTCTGAGACAATCATCTGATGGACCCTTCCCTTGGCTCTAGCCTCTCGCGCTTTACCGCTCCAATCTGCGATGGCGAGCCAATATCACGTGATCACGTGATCACTGTCAACTCTGTGACACCTCGGCAATGGCAATAGCGGCTCCGATTACCGGACCTCTGCGGCTTCACATCCCCAAGCCTCCCGTAAAGCTTTTATCCCCCTGTTTCAAGGAATTCCAGACACTCGTCGCAGAGAAAAGCCATGGCTCAAAAGAATTGTACGGACCGGGATGATGACCCTATAGAGCGTGCTCGCGAGTTCCTCACAAGAGATGACGATGAGCGTTGGAGAGCAGGTGTGAGTTTGTCAGTGTGCACAGTGCAAACATATCATTTCCTCTTCCATACTCGCGTCCTCTCGTCTACTTCTTCTTTATAATCCGTAGTGCGCGATACTCGTGAAGAGCTAATATTGCCATGTCTTCTACTACAGGAATGGATGTCCACTCTCCTTCCTCACCTAAATGTCACATCAGCCGATCCCAGCGCCCCGGCACGTGTAACCTTCTCCTTCACTTGCCTCGACCATCACTGTAATCGTCTGGGCAATCTGCACGGCGGTGCAGCGGCAACGCTCTTCGACCTGTGCACCACTATGCCCCTCGTTCTCATCAGCAAGCCTGGGTTCTGGCAATTCCTCGGCGTGACGCGCAATCTCAACGTGTCGTACTTCCGTCCTGTACCCAAGGGGGAAGAGGTCGTTATCGAGACGAAAGCAGTGCAGGTGGGCAAGAGGTTGGCGACCCTCAAGGGCGTAATGCGGAGGAAGAGGGATGGGGAGATTGTCAGTATATGCGAACATCTCAAGGCGAATATTGATCCAGAGCCCAAGATATAGATAGTATGTCAAGATCCTAAGCCAGGGTTTTCCTTTACTTTGAGAACTTGCGCGTATAGAATCTTGTTGGTTGCGACCGCGGCCAAGCGACGCCGAATATCTCAAATTCCCAAGGATGTGTTAAAGCCCAGGCGACTTACGGTCAGCCGAATAGCTTTTCTGGGGGGCCACTGCATAATTCGCAACTTTGAACTCCATAGGTTTTTGTATTTATCGTTGTTGGGCAGCCGTCCGAGACAGTATCACGGAGGTTTATCCCTTCCACATTCAGAGATGTACTTTACTTTATTCGATGCTCACGAGGTGTACGATCGGCCGTCAATGCTTCTGTACAACCTACGTGTCACGTTGCGCCCGTCGATATTCGGAGAAACCCTGAAAACTGTTCAATGCTCATGCATTCAATACATGACGTAGCCTCATTAAACGGCGCCGTCATCGGGTAATTCGGATTCCAGTTCCTCCTGTGGAAAGCATCATGCAATACTCATTACCATTACAAAAGAAATGCCTTGTCCCAAGAAGCCGGGTGAGAGTTGGGTGTATCCGTAGTGACTGTGACGGGCTCGTTCTGATCAGAAAGAGACGCGTACTTGCTTTGTCTGCAAGAAGAAGGGTCACATTGCCCGCATTATTCGCGAGTTGGATGATGAGAACGAGCAAGCCTGCAATGACCCTGGAATCGCCTACTCCAGCTCCAACTCGGCCTCGGGGAAAAAAGTAGCACCGCCGAAAGTCTCTGCGACGGTCCATGTACCACTTCATCTAACTCGCGAATCATGCGGGCAATATGGCCCTCCTTCTTTCAGGTAAAGCAATGACGCGTCTCTTTCTGATCAGACCGAGCCCGATCAGCTCCTCGATGGCCGGTACGTCTCTTCGACGCGGGCTTTCTTCTTGACGACCGGATGGCGGCTGGGAGATTTGCGGCGTTACGCGTACGACCTGCTCCTGTTGATCCATCCGGGCCAGCAGGGCCTGGAGGACGGTGGTTGTTTCGGGCGGGTTGAGCGCGCACCTCCGTCGGCGTTGTCGTTGCTGTTTTGTTGTCGGTCGTAGGCATGTTGGTCTCGGGTGCTGGCGACGGAATCGTGCGGTGGTTGATTTGCTCCGTGTCCTGCGGAGGCTTTGGCGTTACCACGATCTCTGCGTGAGTTTTGATATCTTCAGCGGCTGAGTCGTACTAATCAGACTGATGCTGGTGACTGGCGCTTCTGGCTTGGGACTCGCGGGTGAGGACTCTAGCAGACTCGTACTGAGAGCGGCGTTCTCGACTTCTTCGTGTTTGATCGACCGCTCGAGAGGCTGCGCTCCGATACGTTCAGATATGCGCGTGAGTTCGCCGTAGTCCTTCTTTGGCATGGGCGGATGACTATGTAACCTGGTTTTTCGTCGTGTATAGCCGACGTAAAAGAGTGCTGTTAGAAGAGACAAACGAGCGCTCTATTGATCGCTATGAGCGAAGACCACAAGCTGGAGATGCATAGAAAGAGAGAGAAAAGGCGATTGACAGTCCGTGCAGAAATACCTGTGAGCAAGACTATCTCCTGCGTATTCTTTCCAATGCCTTGAGAGCTATCAAAGAGGCTCAAGTTGCGATGTCGTTGTAGCCTGTCATTATTGTGCGGTTATCATCAATTTGTAACGGAAAAGGTTTTCAAGAGTCGCGACGCACACGAGACACGACAGAGAGTTCCCTTCCTTGAAGTTCCAGGTGATGATGTGGAGAAGAGCTTGCGGGAACTTCGGGAAGAACCAAAATTTATGGGTCTACCGCGAACTTCAAATTCAAATTCAGGGACAGCCGCCTTTTGCGCCAAAAACTCAAACTAACAGCCCCATTCGTCATCCACATATGTAATGTGTACCCACATGATGTCAACTCGCATCTCCAGATGAATTCGCACGTTACGTCGAGGACGCGAAGTTGTCCAGGCACATCACTACGCGCCTTCCAAGTTCCCGCACCTCGCGCATTGCTGACCGCCCGCCCCGCTCGCTCCCGTCCTTCCCGCACTTGGCCCAGCGACGCCATGTCTGCGCCGACTTCGCCTGGCACTGGGCAGCCCATGCTTGACCTCGTCAACTTCTCACGGAAAGTCGCGTTGATAGCCCTTCTCGAACAATTTGTCCCATACCGGTCGGAGTTTCAACGTTTTCCCACCCGAGAGAATCCCTACGACCTTACAACTATTCAGCATGGCGCCCTCAAAGGCTTCTCGGGCCGCCGTCGACGATCACCACAAGGCAGACTCTGCCGCCCATTCCAAGGACAAAGGCAACGAAGGCAAACCCGCTCCAGCAAAGATGCGCCGAGGCGCCAGCCAAATCAGCGCACAGGTCCGTGAATCGGCAGCCATGGCGTCTACATCAGCTCCGTCCCGAAATGCTGTCGACTCTCATGCACCATCAGTAAGCACCTACTGAACTTATTCTCCTCTTTGCGCTGCCCACGTCGATCGAGAGGCAAGCTCGGCATCCGAGAGAAACGTCCCACTAACAACACATTCGCCGCGGCATAGATCAACTGGTCGTCATTCGAACGAGAATATCTGCATTCCTATCGCCGCGAGCATCAATTAAGCGCCCCTGCCTCCTTCGTCAGCACATTTCACCACTCTGTGCTTTCGCGGCCCGGCAGCATAGGGCAATACTCCCCGACCATGATCCGAAAAGTACAAGCGCAGCGGCAAAGCAAAGATGCGCTGGCAACGGCTGTTAGAAAGCATTTCAACGGTCTCGGTATACAAGAGAACGATGTCATAGTGGATTTTATCTACAAAATACGAAGTCAAAAATCGGCGAAAGGGCGCGGGTTGACGAGGCAGCACGACATGGCGTCCCATCACTAGGTATTCTAAGGCTACTACGATTTGATATTTTCGGGCGTTTTGGTTTCGGTGATTATTATACGGCGTTTATGGGGAATTGTGTTTTCAGGGTCTTTCTTTTCAATCGGACTTGTCTGTCTCATGGGATGAGGGAATACTTCTTGCGTCGCAGTGGGCTACAGAAACAAATGAGCTCGGATACAGCTCTCGCGACATTTCGTCATTTGCACATGATTCTTTTCAAACGGCGTACGTTATGCCCCGTTTTGACAGTGCCCATCTTGAATGTATCTTTCAATCAGGTGTCAACGCAAAATAGACTACAGAGCACTAAAGTAAGTGTTGGATTTGTAACGGAAAAGTAATCAAATAAGCATGCATGCAATAACGGTCTCAAGGGTCTCTTTTCGTTGTGTGCTATTGCGTATCGCCTCGTCTATCTAAGAAGGAGCGCAAAAAGGGGCCCGCGGCGTTATAACCTCGCGAAGCGCGCTGCACACCACGCTTATTTGAATGATCTCTTCCAAGAGAGCAAAACAGTGTGGCAGACCTATGAAATCTTCCAAATACATCATTAACGTTAAAGAATAGACTCTGTTTACTTGCCCTTGGATCCCCCTCCCAAGCCATCATACTGGACACTTCCCCTCCTCAGAAACGCCGTAGGCTTGTTCACCCGCATACTCGCCCCGGCGGCAACATTTTGGCCATCCGCCGCCGAATATCTATCTCCTAGCACGCCAGGCGGTAGGCCGAGCGAGGGAATGCTAGCCTCAGGAATGGGCTCCATACCCCCGATAGAGAGAGTCGTTGCCGTAGATGCGGGCGTTCCGAAGGGCTTCTGGGGACCCCTTTCCAAAACATCTTTGTAGAATGCCGTTAGAGCCGATTCGTTGCGGCAGAAGTCTTCAAAGTCATTCTGGAGAACATCCGGATCGGCATAGTAGAGTGCTCTGGCTGCCGCAGAGGCGGGGGCGTCACTGGCGCGGCTGATAGGGGAGAAGTACGACGTTGGTCGTACTTGGGGTGATGGGGCCGGAATATGAGCATCAGAGGCGTTGTCGGCCGCGTATGAGAATGGCAGGTGGGTATTGACGCGACCATTGTTTGGCAGCGTGGAGGAGGGGTCGGGAAAGACCAGGTGATTGCGAATCTCTTTGTCGCGAGCCATGTGAGAACGTTGGTTGTAGAGCCTGTTGGCGACGAGTAGGAAGTCGCCGTCATCGTTGACCTGTGCGAGCAGGGTGCCAGATCGGTGCATATATTGGGTGTATTTGAAATCGGGCTTGCCCCATGAGTAGCTCACGTCGACGTCGGCGGGAAAGTTGTCTGCCGCCTCCATGTCGAGAACAAAGTCAAAACTTTTGAGAATAGCGATTTGATAGAAATTTTTGCTGGAGTTGGGATCGTAGTACGTCTCGGGTCGCTCCTCCGGGGGTCGTACAGATAGTTGAATCACAGAAGGCTTGCGGAACGGGTTGGTGTTCATGATACGGCAGGCTTCATTGATGGGCACCTCCACCAGCCGAAGGCCGTATTGGCTTACTTCGCGTTCCCAGCTCTCCAACGCGTCCTCCACCAGCTTAGAAGTCGCCGTCATCCAGCCCAGGCGGATCTGATAGCAGTTATCCGGGTTGTGCAGACGATCATAGTGCAGGTCTATCCGCTCCGGGCGCTGTGATCGCTTGCGAGGATCAATGTCGTATCTGATCATTTTGCTGAGCATGACCCGGGGGCGGTTCTTGGGTACCTGGTCGGACGCTGAAGAGAAGCCAAAAGAGGCCGGCGATTTCGTCAGATCCTTGGCCAGTGGTCGAGGCATGCCAAGACGCGGTGAATCGCAACTGTCGTCCGAAACAGGAGGAACGGGAGATGGTATATCGCGGCGCCCGCCTCCGCCAAACCACCCAGGCCGGGATTTTGCGAACTCTGGGGCGATCTGGTAGAAGTAGTTTCCATCACGAAAATTGTGACGCTTTTGCACATGAATGAAGAGACCCTTCGCTTTGTCGGGCTTGGCTTCGGGTCCGTCTTTCTCTCTCTCGTTGTCCTTAGCCGTCTCTTTACCCTCAGCATCTTCCTTGTCTTTGTCTTTATCCTTCTCATTCGCCTTGTCTTGTTCCTGATCCTTGCTCTCGTCTTTCTCCTCTTCTTTTCCCCTATTCTTATCCTTATCCTTGCCTTTTCCCCTGTTCTTGTCTCTCGGGTCATTGGGTACCATGAGAATATTCCCCAGCTCTTCAGCTTCCTCTCGACTGTTGAGGTCTTCGAAATTATCCAGCAGCCAAGTCGTCATGTCAGATCCAATGAAAGCGGATGTGTGCATTCTGAGATGCCACCGACGGTTTCGGAGCGGCACTCCGCCATTTTCCACTGGCTGCTGCATAGCATCTGCCAGTGCTCCAAGATTGAGGTGCGTCTTTCGAAATTGCTCTTTCCTAGTGACGAGCTGTTTCTTCCATTGAATGCCGTCCAAGCTTTCCAAAATTGGCAAAGATTCAAGTTCGGCAGCAATCACTACGGACGGATCCTCAGTTTTGTACACGATATCTATGACGCTTCGACGCTTTATTGCTGCTTGATATACGCTATCCGATGGCGGCACGTATTGATTGCGCTGCCATAGCTGAGCCAGCTTTTTAATGCCTTCGATGCGGAGCTCTTCCTGATTATCGCCGGTGTGAAGGCGCGGAATCGACGGATGGCGCGCACTGAGAGGGATGAGAACAAATCGGGCGCGCCAGAATCCCAAGCTATCTTGCATCTCGTCATAGTGACCGGCCAAATAAGAATCGATTGTGTTCCAATTTCTCTCAGGTCTCGGGGTCAGAATGTCTATGGAACGGTTCTCGTATTCAGAACCCATGACTGTGCGAATAGCGGGCCTGTACGTTGACGGAAAGCTGCGAGATTCTGGTGTAGAATCCGTAGGCTTGCGCCGGTGGATTGTTACTTCCACTTCTGTGCCCTTGGAACACGAGAGCTGATGAATCGTGTTACCCACAGACATGAAAACACTCGTTCCCTCATCGAGGGTTTGATCACGAGAAAATATATCATCCATCTTGATGATCTTCTGGCCGAAAGCCCGAGCCACCAGTGGTCCAATGACGACCTGAAACCCTTGGGAGAATCGCATGCTAATGAGCTCCTTCATGAATGCTTTGCGGGCCTTGGGTTCGTCTAGTATGTCGTCGTCCACATTCTGGTCCACATTGTAAGGATGTCTCAGGTACTCAGTGTCGAATTGGGCCTTGGAAGGGAAATATTCTGTCGTCAATGGCACAGCCGCAGGACAACAGAGCGTCTTCCATTTCTGAATCTTCATGTCAGAAGTGCGGGGGAAGACATGTTGCCATCGACTATAGAGTACGGTATCATCGATTTTGTAGCTTTCGGGTCGAGAAGGGTTCAAAAGCGTCAGCCATGGCGTAATGGCTGTAGTTGGCGAAAGCGTGGTCGGCAACTCCGGAACAACGCCGGCTCTCAGCTTTTTCGTATACACTCTCTGAGCATCTTCTGCACGTAATACATTGGAGAATCGAACGTCCTTGTCCTCTGGCAAATTACCACGACGAGCTTCGCGGTAGGAAGTCGACATAGACGGTGAGGCCGTCTTCAGTTCACTCGCTGCTGGGCTTGACCCGCTGAGGCCATCTCTCGAAATAGGAATACTTGGTGTTGCTATCGTTCCGTCAAGCGTGGCATCACTCGCCTCGGACTTTTTCCTTGACCTTAATGATAATGAGGAGGAGCGGCTTGTAAGAGTTTGTGGAGTCAAGAGCCTAGGACCCGACAGTAGATTGGATTTGGAAGGCGGCTTCACTTTCGGCGAAGATAGCACAGCTGCCGCGTTGATAGCCTCCGCCTTGGCCTCGACTGCGGCAACCTTTGGTGCTGCCACTCCGAACCCACGCTGTCCAAGGCTGATTTGCCGCATAAAGCTCGGCATTTTCATCAAAGACGCTTTTCTCAATCTAGGCTCTGCCTGAGCCGCCTCAGGAGCCGGCTGGGGTGAGGGCTGGGGTGCGGACTCGGGTGCTGGTGCTGGTGCTGGTGCTGGTGCTGGTGCTGGTGCTGGTGCTGGTGCTGGTGCTGGTGTGGGTGAGGGTGCAGATGCAGATGCAGAGGCGAATGCGGATGCGGGTGCGGTCGAGGGCGCGGGTGTAGCAGTGGACGTTGGTGGTGATGGAACAGGTTTTTCAATATCTGCTGAGCTCATTGAGAATTTAATAGAGGACTGCAAGTGTGTAGTAGCTTTTCTTTCAGGAAAAGATGCACCGGATCCATCGTCAATCTGGTGCCTTCGGATCGCTTCGTCAAGGTCTACTTTATTTCTTGATAAAGGACGACGGAGTTGGTGATGGCGACCTTTGGTGAGCTTTGCCTTGGCGTTGTCGTAGTCTTGCAGCTGCTTCCAAAGCAACTTTTCTCTTGTGCGAGCGAGCTTGTCGGATGCGAACTTTCGATGCCCATATACATGATCAAACAAGGCTGTCGGAGTATGCTTACTGGGGATAAAGACGGATTCACCAAATTCAGCCGCTCGTCGCTTGAGAATAGCACTGGCTTGAATACTAAAAGCCGGATAGTTGGAGTCGGTCTGCAACGGGGCTGTCTCGATCTCGTTCGCGTCCAAGATGCTGCGCATCTGCAAATCATACATCCGACATCGTACCTTGAACCAATCTTCATCTTCCTGTTCGGTGTTGTTTGATACCGAAAGCGCGATGCCGGCGTACGATAATGACTCTGCGGATTTGCCACTCCAATACGATATATGTAGCCACTGTGGCAAAGCATAGCAATACATCTCACTGGCCCCTGTCAAGGCAAGTGTTTGAAGCCTTCCAGCTGAGTTGGGTGCTTTGACTGGAGAGAATGATCCAGACAGAGATGGAATACTGCCGAGTACTGGCGTGCGTTGATTCGGTGTACTGCCTCGGCTCTGGAAGGATCTAGACAGAGCAGTTGCCTGACCACTACGGCCTTCATCAGAATACTGCGGATTACGGTACTTGAAGAGTGGCGCAGAGTGTAAGGGCATGTTTGCCATGCAAACTAGATCAATGCCGATTCCGTTTCCTACGAGGGCTTCTGTTGTGCGCCGCAGTGTCTCATAGTCGACCTCGAAAATCCCAGGACCGGGGGTTAAGACGACAATCGATATGCCCGTTCGTGTAAGATCCCGGTCTATATGGTCATAGGAGAATCGTGATGCTGCCATGTTGATAGCCTCCAACACGTTTCCATGGACCGACAGTGACGATTCGGCTTTGATGGGATGAGATGCTCCATCCTTCTCATTCTCGCCCTCAGAATCTGCATGCTTCAATCCATTCGCGGTCTGATGATGCATACTGATGTCTCGGCGGAAGTAATTGAACTCTTTCTTCAGCTGGTTCAGAATGGTGGTCCATTCATCGCTTGCCATCTCGCTAACAACTACGCGATAGAAGTCCTTGTAGGGGCGGCGATTTCCCGATTGCTGCAGACCGGTGTAGTATTCGTTGAGAGAGGAACTGTTGACAATGTCTGCACTTATTCCAGTATCGTACTCTACACGGGAGAACATGACGATACTAACAAGGTGCTTCACCTTGAGTGCCGCCCATCGTTTGAACAAGGCAGGTAGAAAGCCATTAACGACTTTATCGAATGTTATTTCGCCCGAAGCCTCCGGATCGAAATCCCACATTTCCCGCGCCATCTGTATAAAGAGCACATACCTTGCCGATTCACTGCGAAAGATGGGTCGAGTGTCTTTTCCGAAAAAGGCAGACTGGACGGTCTGACCATTGACATAGACCGCAGTGACCTGGGCTTTGATTGTACCCAAGAAGAAAATGAACTGACCTTTGTACACTGTTCTCTGCGTCATCTCTCCGGTCACCAACCTCCACATGTCGGCTCTGGAAAGATACTGGTCCTTGAAGGATATTTCCACGTGCGTTGCCGCAACAGCAGGGTGAGCCTTGTCAAGCTGTTTTTGGCAGGGGTTAATCAAGAGCAAATCATCGAATGGACTTATGGACGTACTGGCCGTAGAAACGCTTGCGAGCCTTTCTTTAGGCCGAAGGCGTCGGCAACATGTCTCGCAACGTGTACATCCACATCTGGGTGTCGTGCCTTGGTTTCTTTGGGCATGTCCTTTGCTACAAAGATAAAGGCATGCCTGAGGTCGTTTTTGTGGTCGCGAGAGGAGCTCGCTTCGATTCCAGAAGATTCAAGATTCTCGACGGCTTGTTTGTTCGCACTTCCATAGCCATCAGTGGCATTGGCCATCTTGGAATCACCTCGAAGAGGCACAAGCGCCATGAGCATGCCAGGCACCACATGGCCGTCGAAGCGATCAAGGTTGAGCAGCGCCTCGTCCTTGGAGAATCCGTCATTGATGGAAATTGTGCAGCACCGCTCAGAATTGCGCCTCTTGTCCTCCCCGGCAGTTGAATGGGCGGAGGCGCTGCCCGGTGAACTCGGTGACTCGGCTGAGCTGCGATCAAAGCTCAGAGAGGGAGCATGCTGGAGGTGGGACCATCGCGGCCCCCTGCGCGGACCGGGAAGATTGTGCCCAGCATGTCGAGACATTGGGCGATGCGGTTCTCATGTCAGCATGCGGTCAGGTACGGTGAGTCAAAGCCGAGTCGTACATGACAGTTTGGGCATGCCGAGGGCGTCGTCAGAGAGAAGCAATGACGGCGACGCAAAAAGCGTGAGCTTCGTGGATTCCACAATTCGGGCTGGCGCCGGTGGTGGCACAAAAGATCGTGGCAGAATGAGACGCAGCTGTCGTGAGTCGTGACCCGTGTACCATGTCCACACCGCTTGCCGAAACCGACACGGCCCGTGACTTTAACTTCCGTCGCGTTGATCAACGCACCCTGCTGAGTCCTTTCGCCTTTTTACCGACCAGGAAACGCAGCAAAGCTCATCGGCTCGCCACGACATATCACACAGGATATGCCACCGCGCACGAACCCGAATGCAATTCGCCTTGATTGCCTCCCGTCTTCATCATGATTCATGCCTCCAAATATGGAGGTATTACGACTGGCAGCAAACCTTTCTTTGTGAAACTAGGGACATGGGTCTCGAACTCTCATACTCGAAATCTACGATTTTGTGCCTTCTTTCGGGTGATTGCAATAGACCTGTATGTAGACCGAGCTCATGGCCTTGTGATCATTGAATGGAAATGATTGTTCACCACGGTTCAGGATGAAACATGCGCCATCAAAACCACCTGTTCTTCAAAAACAATAGTCACTATCGCTAGTTTTCTAGCAGACCAACTCTCGTGTCCCACAAGTGTGACCAAGCCATGATTTCTGAATGAGAATGAAAACGTTTCATGATCTCGAGTGTTGTTCAGTCCGTAACTGTCCGGAGCTGTAAAACTTTGTGACGGCAAAATGAGATACAAAGGTAGATTACTCCCCCCTCTCGGAGTTCAATGAATTCTCCATTGCGACGCAAAGTAACGGCTCAAAGTACACTCGCTGAGTACATTCTGATTCAGGTCGAATTTCCATGTGTGTTCATCTCTTCGACTTTTCTTTCCTCGTCGATGCGCCCTTGTGATATGCGCTTGTCCGCCTCCAAATTGCTGATCTGAGGACTATGTCGACACGTAACTCTCAAGAGCAGCGGTTTATCTTGCAGCTAATCGAATTTCCATTCATCACGCATCTATAGCCAGTTATCTCCTCGACTCATTAAGGCGTTGTCGCTTGTTCGTGTGCATACTCTGAGCAAATATTGCGAGGTCGTCTTATACACGATGGGTGTCATCAAATTCACTAGAAAACAACGCTTAATTGCAACGATTTGCGTATCCGCCGCATTTTTTGTGTCAGAACTTATAGGTGAGTAGGGCACGCTCACTTGTGGCCCTTCGTTCGAGAGGGGCGGTTAGCTCAGACGGTCGTTAACGGATATGAGTCTGGAAGCCGGACTTTACACGCATTCACTTGCTCTCATCGCCGATGCTTTTCACTATGTATGCAATTCAGTTCAGTACATCCCCCTCCACAAGGACAATGCTCACAACCAACACGACCACTTATAGCTCAGTGACGTTGTGGGTTTCGCAGTGGCGTTGGTAGCCCTCATGGTTTGTTGCACTTCTCGATTAAAAACACAAAACAAGTGAAAATCGTAGCCAACATTTTGGCAGGTATCAGAGAGATCGGAACCACCGCCTCAAGAGTACACCTATGGTTGGCAAAGAGCTACCCTCCTTGGAGCGTTTTTCAATGCCGTTTTCCTCCTAGCTCTTGGCGTGAGTATACTTGTACAAGCTATAGAGAGGTTTGCGGATAGCCCTCGTAAGTACTGGCTGCTAGGCACGATTGGATTCTCAATTGTCTAACAAGAAGACAGATATTCATCAGCCGAAGATTGTTTTCATCATCGGTTGTGTTGGGCTGGGTCTCAACTTATTGGTCATGTCATTCTTGCATGGTAATTTTTGTTGACGCTTTCCCGCAGGCCGCTCACGAGCAATGCTAATGACCTTGTTCAGAGCACGACCATGATCACGGACACATGCAGTGCCATTCGAATACTCAGTCACATGGTGCCGGAGAACACAGTCATCAAAAAAACGTTCACCTAGATGATGATGGGATGTTTCCCCTTGCAGATGCTGGCCAAGGTGACATAGAAGCGGGACGGAAATTTGTAAGTCGCACGAGACTGTTCGGCGTGGCGTCTCTCAAACATGACAGCTCAGACAGCTCAATAAATCGTTTACAGGTCAAGAGCCGACACTATGGACATAAACACCTCGCTGTGACACCCGCGCGACCCGGAAAAGATCTTGGCCTTTTCGGTGTCTTTGTCCACGTGGTCGGCGACGCAATCAATAACGTCGGGGTCATCATTGCGGCGCTCATAATATGGAGGACAGACAGCCCGTCGCGGTACTATGCCGATCCGGCGGTCGGCGTCTTCATCGCCATCATGATTTTTTTTACCGCACTGCCTTTGACGAAGAGTAGCGGCAGCATTCTGCTGCAGATTGCGCCCGATGGCATTGATTTGGGAGACGTGAAGCACGATATCGAAATGGTGAGTACTTTGGTTCTGTCCCGATGACAATGTCACCACTGCCACGCCTTCATCTCAAACTGAAGGGTTAGGATGTACAAGATTGAGATTGACCAACATATCGTGTTACATAGATTCACGGCGTCCATTCGGTGCACGAGCTCCACATCTGGCGGCTCAATCAGCAAAAATCGGTCGCAACAGCGCACATTGTGGTTGATAAAAACATCGCCAGGAACTTTACTGAAACTGCAAAGATCATCATGGAATGCCTGCATGCATATGGCATTCACTCTGCCACACTTCAACCGGAAGCCATTCCTCCAGTTGCGGCGCACATACAAACAGCGTCAGCTGACAGCCACATTTTAACAGTTCGAGATGCTGAGGCTCATCCGTCGGCTTGCCAATTAACCTGTAGCAGTGTTTGTTCGAATGTGCGTTGTTGCAACTGACGAGGACAACGCCAACTGTATATTTGTATCAGCTCACCATGCGGCGTTCAGCTGATGCTCTGGGAAGACGGAGACCTTGGGATTTGCGAGGCGGGAACTCAATATGCTTGATTGATGTTGTTGTGCATTCAATTTGTATGTCGTTGTGTTGGTTACTTTTTTCGTCTTTCCATTTGGATGGGGTGTAAAAGTTCCAAGGAGAGAGAGGGTGGTGCCTGGCCTCTCTGGATTTATCATTTTATGCCACTCCAAAAAGAAGCTCAAGAGCCAGTACCTACTTACTAGTACATGCTTACTTAGGTAGGTAGACACTTGTGACAACACATGGCCTTCTTGATAAGAGTTGCTCGGTCGCAATTTTAATGCTCGCGAACCAGTGCCAGATTTCTGCTCAATCGCCCTTATCCATACATATGTAAATGCAATAACCTGCATGTTTTACGCGTACAGCACAGCGCCATAGCTTGCATCTGGAGTTCTAATACCCAACAGCCTCTGCTGCATATGTATGTAATGTACATACTCTGTGCATATTCGTGCGCATGTACACAGCAAAATCTTGATTCACATACGTCACCGCATCCTGTTGTCGTGCCCTGCGCGGGCTAACCGACTTGTCATTGTCTTGCATCGGAGCATCGAAATGGCATGTGATGCCAAGCATTACGCCCAAGTACATACCTGCATACCTAGCTACATATAGGTACGTGATGTGTAGATTTTGTACATAGTAAATGGCCTGACGGGTTATGTGTAGTGCTCCGGAGGTCGTTTCAGACTTGCAGCGCAGCGACGGAGTACGTATCACAGGTTATTACATGGGGTTCAATAGCACAATGAAGCGGCCAAGTTGGCTACGTGCCGCACTGGTAAAAGCCTGATGGGAGTCCTGCCTGTGAGGTGAGGCTTGTATCAATGTACCAACACCAATTCGAGTCGACAAGAAAAGCGTCAGGCCAGGATAGGGGGACATAAGACTAGGATACCGCACTGTGCACAGGTCGTTCGACTCCCGAACAAGATGATCACACCGCTGAACAGATGTCATTCCGTGTCTCAGGCTGCTCGCGAGCTGCATAAATAACATCTCCTATATACGAGCTCGACGTCGAGAAGTAAGCCCTCATCGACGAAGTTTCGGACTAAATAAAGGGGGAGGTGAGTTGTATGCTGAAAATAGGATTTTCGATGTCTGTATCATTGCTTGAAAATGCTGTGTATTGAGTTTCACCTGCACAGCGATGAAGAAGGAAAGGGGAGCATCCTCGGTGCGCGGCTTCGGAAGGGAGGGAGGGGAAGACACGGACAAGGATGATGGGATCTCGTGACAGCGTTTCGACGATGTTTGTCACTACGATCGTAACCGCCTGTGAACCGCAGACGGTAACAGTAACCTTGTGCACCCTGAAATATGAACTACATCGAATTACATACATATTTCACTTTCGCTACTTACTCTCCAGGTACAATGATGGACATAATCCTTGAGGTACGTAGCTGACAAAATACATGGAATTATAACATGTCGCATCGCACGTAAATGAAAGAGAACTGCCCCTTAAATCATGTGGACCCGTTCTGTGTGATGCTTCATCTGATGCACATGCCAGATGCAATGATGAGAGGCAGCAGCCGATAGGTACCTCTCCGACGGTCGATTTGATCGCGTAAGCGCCGTTTGGGGCACTTCGCCGACTTGTACAACCAGGTTTCCCGGGCTTTACGCGGGTTCCAACAAGCTGCAGACTTCTTTCGTTGATGAAAACTTGTGTTTTGGCCTGAGATTTTGAGACATTTGTCAACAACAAGGAAGAACACCGACGCCGTCATTTTATTACCCGTCGCTCGGTGCCATTGGCGGGGGTTGTTCGATGCCAAGTCGCAGTTCGTGAATCGTAAGCAGTCGACTCCTTGCACATGCCAAGTTAACAGATAAGAAAGACGCCCTCACCAAAACGCCCGACACAAGGTTGAAAGGTAATGGCTTCCGGCAGTCATTGCCTTCATTGATCAACTTGTTTGCGCTTTTTTGCACGTTGTTACTGGTCAGCCACCTCGCTTCAGTCTCGCACGGTCTGTCACTCCGGCTCACACCTGCCTGTCCCATCCCGCAGCTGTCCGTAGCGCGCCATCGCCCATCGCCCCACCTCTATCGCTCCAGTAACGCGGGAAGATACCAGGTGCCTACTGTACAGTGCTGAGTCCTGACACTGGGCAGACGGAGGTTACCTAACGTCCCGCGCCCTGAGCAGTGAGCCCTGCTGCCCTGCTGCCCTTCTCCCTCGGAATCCCCCGCCCGAACCATGTTTCCTTTCCCTCTTGCTTAATCTCCATTTAAACCCCACAAGACGCCCATCATCAACCGGCCACTGAGTATCACCATCACGATTTTGTCGGGGCATCTTTTTGCCTCTGTGTCCGCAAATAGTTTTGTTCTCATCATCTCATCGCCATTACCAGTTCATTACCTCCATATTTTAGAGGTCCTCCACTCATCGCTTCTACTTTGCGCTGTCTGGTGGCAGGGTCAAGTGTTGTTCACCCACTCTGTCCAAGACTCGGGCTGTCGATGACTCGATTCACCTCCCATGGTGCACCGCTCTCACCCCGACCATTTCACAAGATCGATTCATGCAACTTCGGCATTTTCTACCACCGGATAGCTCCCCTTTGCTGGTAGGGCCGGTGCCTGTGCATGAGATCGCCTCATAAAAGCGGCCATCGCAGTCGACTACCATTTATAGTCGTCAAAAACAAGAAGTGTCTCAATCTCATATCTCGAACTTGTGCCTTGGCGGTTCACATTTACAACCTCACACCATGCTAGATAGGTTGCTGCAGTGGGGCGCAGGGGGTTCTGCATCGCTTTCGGCCGAGGCAAGCAACAGCAGCACCCCTCGCCCCTTGTCATATCTTGACTCCGTTCAAGAGGACCTTCATACCCGCAATCTCTTGTTTCCTGACTTTCAGGCGCTCTCACAAAACAGGAACGACCAAATATTTCCGCTTTCCACCACGCCGGACACGTCTGGCTCGTCAAACGTCCGCGCATTTGATTACAGCGAGGACTTTGAGCTCGACGTGAAGGACGTACGCGTCATAATCATGCAAGACGCCCTTGGGCCTACCAATGCATCGCTTTTATTCGACAGTCACCCAGGCCCCAACGTGGTTTCCGCCTCTGATCGATCGCCTGCTTGCCAGGACTCCAAGGCAACCATGGCTGCTGCTGGGAACGACAACTTGACTCAAACCACCAGGCCCTTGGTCATTCACGGTGAGACCTCACAGCCTCGCCAAGGTGCCTTCGACCGCCGGACATCCAATCATGGCAGAAGCCAAAGCTACAGCGAGACCGACTCCCAGAGAGCTGCTCGCGAGTACAGGGAGGAGCTGGCGGCATTCTCTAACTGCATTTTCGGAAATTCCGAGTTAATGGCTTACAAGGGTACCTCAACGAAAGTCCATGTGGTTCCCAGCGAATTTCAAGCGGACGAATCAGCCCCGTCATCGATATACGGCGAGGGTCGCAATCCCATCGGACTGTCACAATCCTATTCCTCACAACCGATGTCTCCTACTTCCAGAAAAGGCCACAACTCAGGATGGGGCCATTCTCGCCGCAACAAGAAGAGGAAGGTCCTTATCACCCGACTGTTTCCTGTGAGCCTTGCCATCGACGGGGTCGACTCGGGCACACAGCCATCTGCCAACTGCCCGCGACTGGATACCACCGGGTTCCCGTTCCCTTCTTCAGCGGAAGAGTCTGCAGCGCAGCCAAGGCAGCGACGCACTCCCATGTACGCTGTCGTCCTCGTGGTTCAAATTCCCCCAGCGACTTTCAAAAATTCTTCGGTTCTGTCCACGAAGTCGTTGTTTCGTCGCAAATCCGGATCGTACAACGACCAGGATTTATTCTCGTCTTCTTATAATTCAACAAAGACTGGCTGGAACATGTCAGGATTCGGAGCTTACGCAGACATGGAGGAAGCCATTGTCAAAGAGGACAAGATAGACACGTTGACTGAACATTGGGACGTGATCATGCGGACTTTGAACCACCTTCAATCTCTTGTTGCCACGACGATTCACGCCATGCTGAAGCACGCAGACGTCGCATCACCTGACTCTTTCCCTTGCCATATGCGCCCACATGCAAGGAGTACATCTCAGGTATCTTCCATGTCCGATAGGCGCGGGGGCGAATTGCCTCGTGCTAAGCCGCTCAAGAGTTCAACTAAACTCGTATTCTTGTGGCCGAACTGCCTTGCCGACGATGTCGGTATTGGTTCCGAAGTTAGCACAGCACGAAGCCGAATAATCACGGGACTCAGCGCCGCTCGGGTTATCACAGGCCAAGGGCGATGGGGCATCTGGAGAGACGAGGCCATGTGGACTTCTAAATGGGCAGCTTCGTCGAATCGCACGGCGTTCTTTCAAAGTCTGTTGACAGGATTTCTTGCAACTCACACGGATTGGATTCAAGCCTTGTGTGGTCCATTATACAGCAAACGTGCAGCTTTGGCACGCCAAAACAGAAACGAGGAAGATTCGTCCCTCCCAGCTCGTACCATCATCATTTCTGACGACAAAATGGCAGCTCGACGACTTGTATTCTTACTTTCTGCTTTCTTGCCTGCCAATCAACATGCATGCACAGCTGACGCGCATCGAGCGAGCACACCGGCATCTGCGGGAGGTTATTCCGCATCGCCGCCGATGTTCGCCATGCCCGCGCTGCCTTCGCTGCCTCTTCGCCGGGAAGACGTGTTGCGGCACCAGATGAAATATCACAATGTGTCGCAGCAAGAGTATCACACCAGAAGTATCAGCCAAAGTGCCAGAATCTGGGCCGATCCTCCTCAATTGGTGCAAGGTGACGTCGAGGGTAATATTCATCACCAAAGGCGCGCGTCTGATTTCGTTTCTACCCATAGCATGAGCCTGCCAATGCACGGAAAGGTATTGGTCTCTCGCAAAAGTAGCGCAGCCACGACGTCCACGATTATGCCTGAAAGCATAGCACCCCATTTCACGAGCGTCGAACTGCGTAACAGCCAGAGATCGCGACCTGGAAGTACTGGTAGTGCAGCCACAGATGATCTGAAGAGATCTTTGAGAAGAGGGGATAGAAGCAGACAAGTTGTGGATGGGTCTCAGTCTCTTGGGTCAGGACGAAAATGGGGCGGACTGATTGTCGGGTTTTGGGGCTCTCGTCGCGGACAGTTGATGGACAGCATTGCGTGCAGCCAGGGAAGCGCTGATCTTCGTTCGCCTACCAAGTCAAGCTTTGGGGGAACCAATCGACGTTCGGAATTGATTCGGGAGTCCCAAGAGGAGCCAGTCTATGGTAGCATGGCAGCAAAGCGTCGGGGGACCGATGCTCGTGATGTGCATAATCCACGATTTAGCTTCGCTAGTTTTGGGGGTCGAAGATCATTTACTCAGGCCGATCGAACGCCAGATCCCGCCTCAGCGTTTGTATCACCGATCAAGACCTCCATCAATCCCGAAGACGGCGTGATAGATGTGGAGGTCCCTCTTCCGGATTACCTGACACGTTTCGATACTGCCATCGGCTCACCTTCCAGCAGCGGATATTCTTCAGGTCCAGGATTCCCCAGTGGCTTCGAAGGATTCGAACAAACTCGATTTGCTATTGAGGGCGATCTTCCGCAGAATACCGCAGGATGGCTTGATGGCTTTCACCCCGATTTCGTGCTACAGGCACTACCGCCCCAGGACAACCTGATGGACAAGGTCAAAGCGGCAATGAGAGCTGAGCCGACACCCGCTCCCAAGAATCCTCAAGTAGAGGTTATTGCTGAACGATGGGTGAATGTCAGCAGTGTTGTGATCGCGGATACCAGGACTAAAGCAGTCACCAGGATTGTATACAGAAGACGGGTTCGCTCCAACGCCGCGCCTGATCGCCCTGTTTCCAACGCCTTCGCCACATTCAAATCATCCGCTCTCCCTTTGGAGACACGACTGGAAGAGGATTGGCTCGAGGAAACCATTCGCAGCGGTGACGAGACTTTGAGTGATGCTGTCAACCGAGTCGTCTGTACAACTGGCGATGGGGCCAGGGCTAACAAAGCCAGCTTCGCCGATTCGTCACAAAGTCCTGGTCAAGTACACGAGAGCTCTGCAGGCCACAGCACGGCGCATGATGCCCTGTCAGAAGCTAGGGGACTAGCAAAGCCAGATTTTTCAGCGGCGCCAAATGCTCCCAGAAGCCAGTGCAAGACGGTGATTTTGTCTGCTCTCGAAGACATGTTCCGCGAGGTCGTGGAGAGCCGAGACGGTGATCCCACGGATTCGAAGAAGAACAAGCGTCAGGAGGGCCCTGGTCATGGTGGCAGCATTCTGCGTGATGCCGTGCGAGATTGGGTGGCTGCTTTAGACGCCGTCGAGTGAGCAGACGTTTGCGCCCTAGAAGAGGAAAATGGCACTTTTCATACCACTGACAGCATTCACCTTCTCGTGGTTCAGAGCGTCAAGGAGTGTCTCAAGGAAGGCGACTCTTTTTCCCCCGACTTGAGACACCTCCGAACCAAGCGATCCTGAAGTCATCCCATTATTGAGAAACCATCACTGTCCTGACTTTTTGAATTCCCTTTTCTCCTTGTTCCATTCTCAATTGACCAACCACTGATATCTGGCAAAATGGCGTCTGGTAAAATGACTTCTGTCAGAAATCGAACAGATGCCAAAATGCGACCAAAGCGGCTTTTGGGAGAAACCTCACAATGCGAGTGCGAAGTCCAGAGACAACAAGTGCTCACAGGAAATAAGGCTATTCGCCAAGCAAGTTTTCGCAACAGAAGTTTCTGAAAAGAGTCGGTCATACGGCCAAGGTCACAAGCTCACCATTCACTTTGCTTCGACAACGTCACTCATCAACCATCAACAAGATAACGAACTCATCGATTTTGGATTCAGGGCACAACATGGCGTCTGGCAAAATGGCGTCTGATAAAATGACTTCTGTCAAAACATCGAACAGATGCCAAAATGCCACCGACGCGGCTCGGGCGAAATTCCACAATATGAGTGCGAAGTCCAGAGACAACAAGTGCTCGCAAGGAGTAAACCCATTTCACAAAAAAAAGCCAAAAAGCCTAGAAAGGCCCTTCGAGGATATTGATGTCAATGCACTCAACACTCTTAGCCTGGACGATAATGTGAAAAAGAACAAAGAAAATATAGTTGATGCAGACTCGGATGTCGCAATGTCTTTTCATAGCAGGAACCGGAATTTTTCTCCTCCTTTTTTACTCGGTCATCATTCCTACATTTTTTCTTTCAATAAGGACGATCAGGAACAACGTGTTTCGGTTACGTCCGACAAGTCCTTGCTGTAAAACCCATGGTGATGGCGGCGACAACTTTGAGACTCGGGATGGCGACTTGCGATCCCATGCCATTCATTCACATGATATTATGGCTACTAACAGGTATATTGAGATACGGACGACAGAAGTGCGCGCTAAATCTAGGAGGAAGAGGTATATTCGAGGGGATTTGTTCATGGTGTCTACCTATCTAGAAAAGCGAAGATGAAAGAAGAGAGAAGGAAGGAGGAAGTGAAAGGGAAAGCGGCTGTATTTGGATTGATGTTTGGGACTGACTTGCAACTGCAGAGGGCTGCAAACGAGCAAACGAGCGGGGTTCCGGCCAACCAGAAGGCCTGCGAGATGTCTCGTGTTTTGCGATTACTTGATTGCTCGCGCCACATATGAATCTGGTCGGGGCGTGGCACGAGTAGATGTAACGCTCTATGCGGGATCGCTCTGCACGGATTTGTCGTTTACACATACATACACACACCCACCAACCCCAGGTTTCGTTTCGGAGGGAGGGGTGGGAGTTATTTTTGGGGCTTTTCTTTTCTTTTTCGATCATGTTTCTTTTTTTTTTCCTGCATGTTTCAGCCTGTCTTTGAGCATTTGCTGCCACCACGATACCCAACTGCGTCGTTCTTGTACATGCATATACCCTTTTGCTGCGTTATCTTTTCTGTTTCTATCGATTATCATGTACCCACTGTCAGTATCATGTTAGCTGTTTTGTTATCACAGTATGTGGGATGTCCATCACACTGAGCATAGAATCTGTTGCTTATGAGGGCAGCGTTTTTGTATTTACGTATCGATGCGCAGGTTCATCCACACGATGATTTGCTCAACTTCTACTTGGGGGGGCGGCATATGTAGACGAAGGTGGCTCAGGAAGAGAAGAAACCGGGAGAATAGACCAACATTGACGACGAGGCCATGGCCCGCTCTGTAATTCTTCTAAACACATCGATAACATTACATGTGGATTATAAACGTCTTGTATATCATCACGAATCAAGACGCTTGAACGCTGCTTTCTCTCCCCCTATGGCATTCCATTCATTACCCACGCCCCTACTTATTCTTACTCCTCTTCTGCGGTCTCGCATTCTTATCCAACTTCCTCTGCTTCTCCTCTCTCGACTTGCGAATATCATTCACATCCTTGAGCTCCTTCTTACTTCCCATCCCATCCCTAAACCGGCCCACGCGCTTCTCCCGCGCCTCCGCCACCCTCTTCTTGCGCACCTCAAAGTCATCCCTATACTTGTCCGCCTCCTTGGGTGCCTTATCCAGCTTATGCTTGTAGCGAACCCCCGTGGGGAGACCCTTCGTGGCGCCTAGCTTCTCCGTCTCACCAACCCGAGGCAAACCCCGCGTGCGTTGCGATCGCTTCCACTTATCGTAGCGGCCACTCTGGAAGGTTGCTGCGATTTTGACGCCGGATTCGCCTGTAATCATCTTGCTGCCCTTGGAGCCGTCTTCGTCGTTGTCGCGGGAGACGTATTTCTTGGATTTGGCGTCCCAGCGCATCTTGGAGCGGACGGGTTGGCCAAACGACTTGGCTGTTTCGTCGTTGGTGAAGTCCATGGTTGCGTCGCGGGCGGCTTCGACGAAACCGCCAGAGTGGACGCCGTAGCCGCGCTCTTCGGCGGCGTTGGTGGTGCGGGGGGTGTAGCTCATGAAGATTTCGGAGTCGCGCCAGTCGGTTTGGCCTTTTTTGTGGGTGGAGTTGGAGATGGTGACTTCGAGGCCGTCATCGTCATCTTCGTCTTGCTCTTCTTCGTCGGAGAGAGAAGTCGTCAGTGTTTGATCTACGTCGGCCATTTCGTCGTCAGAGTCGCCGGAGTCGTCAGAATCTTTGGCGATGGCTTTTTTGGGCTTGGCATATGATGGGAGGTCAAAGTCTTCGTCTTCGTGCTCCGCCGGTGATGGCTTTTGTGGTACTTGGTTCCGGGGAGTGATTCTCTTTCGCAGCTGCTTCATCATCTCGGCGGCTTGGGAATGTGATTTGTCGGTGTGGCTGACTTCGAAGATGGTCTCCTGGGGTCTGAACCCGCTGATTCGGGCGAGCATGTCTGTGCGAGCTTGTTCCTTTCCGTCGACATCCTGGCCAAATAACCTGTGAAGCTGGTTCCATCCGGCAGAGGAAACCATTTCTTTGGAACGCTTGGCGCTCTGGCTTGAGGCCGAGTTTCGTGTTCTCAAATATAATTTCTCCGCCTTGCCAGCAACGGTGCGCAATGTGTTGATATCCAGTTCTTCTAGAAGAAGTTTGTTCAACCATTCGACGCTCGCTTCGACCAGGTCTCTCTTCAGAGCGCCCACTACAACGTCGGAGGCAAATGAGGGTTCATCACCTTCCTGGCCGAGGACTAATCTTCTGCCCAAGAATAATTGCAGGTCAAGTAGATACGGAGCGTCGCCTTCGCGAACAAGACTGTAGCTCCAGCCGCGCTGACCGGCACGAGCTGTTCGGCCTACTCTGTGAACAAAGATCTTGGGTTGTGATGGAAAATCGTAGTTGATGACATTGGCCAGAATGGGTATATCAATACCACGGGCCGCCACGTCAGTGACAACAAGGATGTTGGTCCTTCCCCGTCGGAAGTCTTCCACTTGGTTTCTTCGTGCCGTCTGGTCGAGCGAACCGTAGACGTGTGATACGGCGAATCCAGCACTCTGAAGAACATTGGCAATGTACTCGACGTGATGCTTTGTCGCTGTGAAAACGATGGTGGACTTCTCCGTAGGCCGGCCCGCGCCACTCTCCGCGCCTCGCTTTCGCTTCTTGGACGCATGATCCCCTTCCTGCGTACGCTCTTCTGGTGCGCCGAGGGGAACCTGAATAACATCGTGAAGAATGTGTAACAGCGAGCCTTCCTTTTCCGCGCCCTTGACGGAAAAGAAGGCGCTTTCCAGATCGGGTGATACCTTGGTTTCTGCATCCAAACGGATGAGACTCGGGTCTTGGAGACCGGCTCGTGCAAACTCGACTAATGACGCCGGCAGAGTGGCAGAAAAGAGAAGCGTCTGACGTGAAGGAGGCAAGGCATGCAGAATCTCTGTGAGCTGCGCAGCGAAACCCATTTCGAACAGTCTATCGGCTTCATCGAATACAACATATTGGATAGATGAAAGATCCAAGGACATTTCGACTTTCAAATGCAGGAAACGGCCTGGTGTGGCAATGATGATGTCGGGATTGGCGGCCATGTACGAGAACTGCTCCTCCAGACTGTCACCACCAACCAAAAGCACGGCTTTCAGGTCAGTGCCACGAGCAAACTCCTTGACGACTTTAAGTGTTTGGATGGCCAGTTCTCGAGAGGGCGACAAAATCAGCGCTCGGCTGCCGAAGCGAGCGCTATGTGCCCGCAGTTTCTCAATCATGGGAATGACAAAGGCACCCGTTTTGCCTGAACCTGTTCGAGCCATGCCGACGACATCTTTCCGGTCGAGGAGAAGAGGGATAGTCTTTCTCTGAATCGGCGTGGGGACCGAGAAGCCCTTTCGTGTGATTGCTTTTAATAGGTTCGAGTTCAGGCCTATTGGGGGTCTAAGTTAGTCTAGTTCTTCCCGGCGATCGCGTTTGATAACAATGTAGAACGACAATCTGCGGTGGAAGCAAGCGCGGGATATAGGCGTACCCATTGCCTGAAAGCCGCCGCCCTTTTTCACTGTTTTGCCTTTAAGATTGGAATTCTTGCGGTAGGATGCCGCTTGCTTGAGGGCAATGAAAGCCTCATCGTCATCGTCGCCCCCTTGCGCATGGTCTAGAATATCGTCAAAGTCGGCCTCGTTGCCAGCTGAGTGAGCCTGGTGGCCATTTTCGTCTTCTCCGGGATATAATGAGTCGAGGATATCGAGCTCAGGCTCTGACGCAGCCGGCGACGCGGCACGCCGACGCATGACGAGTGTTAGAGTGGTGATTCGATTCAGCACTTGGCTGTGACTTAGTTTGTGAGTATGCCTTCTGCAGTCAAATTGTGGCAGCTTCCGTGGCTGGACGAATGCGACTGGGAAAAACTGCGATGCTGGCGTTGGTGCTGGCTCTATCGTTGGCTCTGGATCTGCTTTCTGCCGCTTCCACTTCTGCCATTCTTTTTTTTCTGGGCCGTACAGTTTTATCCTTATCTTATCGCCGCAAGTGGGTACATACCTATGTGAGGTAGGTACTAGGTGGGGTCCCGCATGAAACTCCACGACAAGCCTCGCAAAGGCAGCAAAGAAGCTTGTTCCCTATCACGGCGAAACTGCGACAGCTTTTACCTCGGCTCTATCTTTCCCGCTCGCACCCTCCAACTTGACAGCAAACAATCTCACCTACGCATATAAACCATGTCTGTAGACGACGCAAATGAAGATAAAGACGCCCTCGATGCTCTCGATCTGGCAGCCAAAGAGTTTGACAAGGTTAGCTGCTATACTTGCTACCTTTGGGTTTGCTGCAAAGCCATAGACAAGAAGCACTAACTAACGTATTCATTGAATAACAGGATGCTGAAATCGATCGAATCCTCAGAGCATTCCGGCTAGATGCGTAAGAAAGCGAACCCCCCCCTTCTGACACAGACACGAGAAAGAAGTATAAAGAGAAAAGAACAAGGCAGAGCATCCAACAGGGGCAAAAAGAAGAACGCAACAGAAAGACCAATGAGCTGACCCAACATAGTTACGCCGTGCTAGACCTCTTACCTGGCGTCCCTGAATCCGACATCAAAGCCACATACCGCAAGAAATCCCTCCTCATCCACCCCGACAAAACCAAGAACCCCCAAGCCCCCGATGCCTTTGACCGGCTGAAGAAAGCCCAGACAGAGCTCATGGACGAGAAACACCGCGCCAGACTAGACGAAGCCATTGCAGATGCGCGCATGCTGCTCATCCGCGAGAACAAATGGACCGTGGATAGCCCAGAGCTCAAGACGGAGGACTTTGCCAAGAAATGGCGCGAAAAGGCCAAGGAGGTGCTCATTGACAACGAGCACCGGCGCAGGCGTCAGATGAAGGCGCAGCTACAGGAAGAGGGGCGGGAGCAAAGGAAGCAGGATGCTGATTTAGATGAGAGGAAGCGCAAGAGGCAGCATGAGCAGGATTGGGAGGCGACGAGGGATGAGAGGATTAGTAGTTGGAGGACATTTCAGAAGGGGAAGTCGACGGATGAAAAGAGGAAGAAGAAGAAGATGAAGCCTATTGGATGAATGGGGGGGGGGGATTTGATTAGACGAGTGAGGGGAAAATGGGTTTCCTGATCATGATGTTATGAGTAGCCAGTATTGTTTATTTTTTGTGTGGTAGTTATTTTTGTCGAGTATACACAAGTTATACAATTGTTCCATGGCATGTTTGCGTGTTGCAGCTGCAACACTCGGATTTGCTTCCCGAAAGATATACCAAGACATAGCCGCTGGCGTACCTCTCCGCAGATGTCCCCGCCAAGAACCCTCTCGTCAGCCCATCCCTCCGATGTACAAATCAAGCGGGAGATTTTTATTTCTTTCCGCAACAGTTATCCACCTTTCCGAGATTCCTACACTGTATAATGATGGCGTAGATGTGGAGTTTGTAATACACAAAGCAGGAGGCAAATGCGCCCCCAAAAAGAAGAGGAATGGAGTAGATCAAGAAATGCACAGGGTCCTTCAAGGTCCTGTATGCACAATCCCCTTTAAAAGTACAGAGGAGGGAGGAATAAAGAAACAGAAAACACGCCGCTTACTTGAAATAAATTTGACACCTTTTGTATGCACTCCCTCGTTCCTCCTTTTTTTGAATCAACTTCTTTTCTCCACGGAATCTAGATTCTATAGTACAACGTGCCCACACGAATTGAGGTTTTTCGATTAAGTAAAGGGTGGGACTAGGATGAGGCATCAGATTTCTTGCCCGCGTCGCTGGTCTTGTCTTTGCTGTCGCTATTTTCTTGGGCATTCGTTTCCGGGGCGGACTTATCGGTAAGATTTCGCCATATGGACCTCAAGAAACCCGTGTCCTTGTGCGAGTCTTGTGCACCATTCGCTTCCGAGGCAGACGATCCGGTGCTGTGCAAGATAATGATGATGATTAGTGTCAACGTTACAGGTGTCTCCCCCGCCAAGAGGCCCCCCACCTATAAAAAAAAAAAAGAGGTCGTGATCATTCATCTTCCTTACTTGTTTGAAGACGAGTCGCCGTCCGATGAAGAAGACTTCTTGTGCATAGACCCGACATTCATGATTCGTTTGGCGGTGCTATCGCCCATCTCATCTGCCAGCATTTCCACAATGGTTCGCTGGTTCGCGCTGAGGTACTTGGGCATGTCGACTCGGAATTCCACGCGCAAGTCTCCGAAGCCGGCCCGGCGCGAACCCAATTTCTTCATGCCCATACCGGTGAGCGTAATCTTGTCGCCGCTGCCGGTGCCAGTGGCAATCTTGACTTTGGCGGATCCATCGAGCGTGGGGATCTTGACTTCTCCGCCCAGCAGGGCTGTGGTGAGGGGAATGGTGGCCGTGTGCAGCACATTGCTGCCATCTCGGCTGAATCGGGGATCCTTTGCGACTCGAACAAACACGTAGAGGTCTCCAGGTACAGATGTGGCATTGGGATTCGCAGATTTTCCAGTGACAGCAGCATCGCCGGCGCCGTCGACTCGTAGCCTCATTCCATCTTCAATTCCGGCCGGGATATCAACGGGAATGGATTTGCGTTGCCTAACCACGCCGTTTCCAGAGCAAGTTCGGCAGTCTGAGTCGCGTGGAACTGTTGACCCAGTCCCGTCGCAGGCATTACAGGCAGCGGCCATCTGGAAGCCACCCTGCACAACATGTATCCGCGTGCCGGTCCCGTGGCAAGACTTGCATGTCCAGCGCTTCGCTCCAGTCTTGAGCCCGCTACCCGAGCACGTCCCACACGTAGTCAGGGGTGTGAAGTCGATGGTCCTACGGGTCCCCTTGGCCGCCTCCATGAAGGTGATGCTGGCGTGCGTTTCGACATTGTCGCCCTCGAGTATCTCCTCCTGCATAAACGGGTTGGAGCGTCCTCCTCGACGCCCACCAGATGATCCTTGCTGGCCAGTGAATGCCGAAAAGATGTCGTTGAAGTTGAAGCCACCGCCGCCGAATCCAGCAAAGGGATCACCAGCTCCTCCAAAAGGATCGCCTCCGGCTCCAGCAGCGCCTCTTGGGTCGAAACCAGCAGCACCGAACTGATCATACTGCTTCTTCTTTTGCGGGTCGGAAAGGATCTCGTACGCGGACTGGATCTCGGCAAATTTGTCCTTGGCATCGGGGTCTTTGTTCGTGTCGGGATGGTATTTCTTGGCCAGTCCATAGTAAGACTTTTTGATCTCGGCAGCCGAAGCGGACTTGCTCACGCCGAGAGCTTGGTAGGGGTCTTTTTGCGATAAGGTATTGGTGCTGTGGAATGTCTTGCTCGCCAAGTTGTTCACGTTAGTTTACAAGTCGGTAAAGCAGGGGGGGGGGGGGGGGGGGGGGGGATTGGCGGAACACAGATTGCAAAATAAGACATACCCTCTTTCCGCTGGAGATACTATCGTGTCTCGCACGCTTGCATCCATCGCGACTGCCGATTCGAAGGGTTGACGTGTGGAGCTGAGCGCCGTTGCTGTTATTCAGGCACTGCGGCAAGCATCTGGGTCGGCCGCCAAACTTGGGTTGCGCCAGAGCTCGTGCAGGCCGGATCGCTTTTGTCACCAGGCTCGAGTTCATTGTGAACGATGTCGGGTCAGTGAATTCGCGACGAGCGACGGGCTACCGAGATCGAGATGGAGTGAGAAACACGCAGGCGTGTGTTTGCTCAGGCTGTCGGAGGGATGGATTCTTCTCGAAGGTGCACGATGCTCTGTATGTTGACTTTTTTTTTCTGCCTTTGCCAAATCTGGAGCTCATGGTGGGTGCCTCAGGCGACAATACGGTGCGTACCTATCAATCTATCTATGTACATGCATCGTGCGTGGCCTTTTGCAAGGCATCCATCCTGGGCTTCATGTTCCTTGCATGTGGTCAAATGCATTTTGAGATAGACCTCAATGCGGTCGACGCAGAGGCGCTTGAAAATCGCTGTCGAAAATAGCTGTGAGACCAAGAAAAGAGGCAACATGACTTCCGACACGAAACACCACACTTGACTATTGATCAGATGCCCGCTCCTTGGACCTTGGCCGGTATTGACCTAGATTGAACTTCTTGTCGTCAAACGCTGTCATCAGGGGAACCAGCCACACAGACATGTGATATATTTGCATTTATGTAGTTTGTACGGAACTATAACTGCTAATTGTCTAGACATACGAGTCTTTTCGTCACCCAGCCCATCATAGCCCATCATAGTGCCTTGTCCACAAACATCATCCACTAGCAAACAGGACAGTCGGGGCTCTTCCACTCATCATCGCCGTCTGTGCGTTGAAGTCAGAAACACGATCAAAGCGATGCCTCACATGGCTGTCTGTTTACTGTTTCTCTTCCCGTCGAAGCATCATAGTCTCTGGGGACTTCAGGAAATTACAAGGCATAATAATGGAAGACAAGAAAGATAAGAAAGATAAAAAACGTACTGTTGGAGGGGTCTTACAGCCGACTCGGCGCACGAGCCTCACTATCGGAAGTAATTTGAGGCGCACGAGCACCAAAACCGGAAGTGATTTGAGGCGCAGCGGCCGCCATGGAGAGAAGAGAAAGACCTGCAAAGGCCATGGAGAGTAGGTGAGTGGAGTACATGATGGCTGATTTGTTTCCGGGCTTCTCGAGGATGGTAACGAAGAGTAGAGAAAGTTATTCGAATAGAAATACCTATGTACGGACTCGGCGCGGGGAGGATAGAGGGGGCTGTACCTATATATACTCCGTATGCAAGTTTGTATCCGGCGATCCGAGGCTGCGAATGTACATTCTAATAAAAAAGTGACATTGACGAGAAGGATCGCGCCAGTGTTTCAGGTAGTTATGACCCGGCAGACCGGCAGAATGCGAATCCAGGAATAACTCCCGCCTGGTGCAATTTCTCTATTCCCTTCGATTTATCCAAGCCATTCATGTTTCAGCCCTTCCGCCATGCAGTGACATGATGAGTATGTACTCCGTAATCGTCAAACAGTCATGTGCGGTACGGCCTTTTTGGGCAAAGAGGCGCACATTTCGTGTTTTGCCTCTTTATTAGGCAAAACTGAAGAAATGGTGCGGCGACGCGTAGCGGAGGCGCACATTTCGTGCTTGCCTCTTTATGCTCCATGTTACCAGTGGTTAATGAGCTATGGTGTGGAGTCTTCCAGAATTCTGTCGCTTCCATTGGCCAGCCTTACGTTAGCGCAGGCTGTCCATTGGTCAGTCTTCCCTTAGTCCGGATGCTCCTGAATGCGGCCGGGAGACGTTAATGAGCACCACAACAACTGCCTAATCACCACCCCAATTTGAATAGCCAAACCGGCCCAAGACAGCTTCTTTTCAGCGCTCCAATTTCCATAAAAAGTACTATAATTCGCCATACGTTGTCTGATGCAAACTTGAGCCTCATCTTTGATCCTTCATCCCTTTCAGCACGCGCTCAGCACCTCATGGATGATAGACGACGATAGAGGTACAAAGCGAGATGGTCGGCTACAACATGATTGGCTGCGCTACAAATGCACCATACCTATTTTAGGCAACTTAGGCGTGGTGATTACGCAGTTATGGGGTGCTCATTAACGTCTCCCCCCTGAATGCGGCCGCCCAACCCAAGCAAATCGCGCCTCCACGTCGGAGAAAACTTTAAATGGTCTCGAGGTCATAGTCACGCAACGAGAATCCTATCCAACATCAGCAACTCATTACTCGGACATGACCTCGAATGCTACAGGCCAGCCGCGCCTAAATGGTCCTCATCGGCCTGGGGAGCAAAGACTGTCGCAACCGAGGGGCTACATAAACTGTAACTGACAGGGGAAGATGACCTGTAACCGTCCCCCACTTTTTTCCAGTTGGCTCCCCTTTTTGTTTGGAATTTCAAACATTGAAAA
>SRPN01000147.1:0-58193 GCA_018360045.1 Claviceps capensis | reverse complement strand
GTAACAAATTCCCCCAAAGCAGATCCGCCGGAGGCGGCAGCGTGCCGCAGGCATCCCCCGGAAGGGCCCCCGGAGGGACACCTGAGAGGTTGGGTTGGAAATGTTGTATCGAGCTTCAGCGTGTAACATTTTTATATCTTGGTCGTTAAACTACATCCCGTACAAACTCCCCAATGCAGATCCGCCGAAGGCGGCAGCGTGCCGCAGGCATCCCCCGGAAGGGCCCCCGGAGGGCAGCAGAGTGCCCCCGGAGGGAGAGTGGATGCCTTAGGTACTACACACATGCAACCTAACTCTTTCCAATCCGACTTTCTCCAACCCGAAGCGAAGCGAGGCGAGCCTTCCTCAGCCCCGAAGCGCAGCGTAGGGCCGCTGCGGAAGTCCTCGTATGTATGTATGTATGTATTTCCATGCTACATAGCCTCTGGGGAGCAAGCGGCTTTGCACGTCGTGCGCAGGCGGCAGGACTGCCGGCTTGTGGCTGGTGGGCGACTTCAGTACATAGAACTTGGTGGCGCAAGGCGCAACCTCAAGTCTCAGTCTAGAATCGACCTTGAGCCCGGCAGTCACTTTGACAAATGATGTTGTGTAGCGCCATGATCCGCCATCCACCCAGTTGCTTGCTGGAACATGTATTTTACGCCTCGACTAGACCACGACTCCTCCCATCACCCACGCTCATGAGAACTTGGGTGCTATCGTGCCGTCCCTAGAAACCTGCCGTCAACCTGCCGTTAGACGTCCTGAGCACTCGGATGAAAGCGCCGTGGCAATGCAGTTGATTGCCTTATAATGACTCTTGACTCGGCGCTCCACCCGAAGAATGAACTGTGGCAGTTCCTCACGAAACGAGGTTTGGACCTGAATGTGGTATGTGCTCCAAAGCCGCGTCTCCCCTTGTTCAATATTACAAGCCATCGCGGCATGCGACGCGACAGACCATCGTTCCAGACATGCAAGACAAAACTAATCACAATCATTCGATTAGGGCGGAGATCATGATCTCAGACAAGGATCAGCCCGAAACGGTTCCTCGGGAGGAACGCTCAGCACGACGTCCAACAACAAGGGATCATCAATACAGAAACTTGGCACGACTTTCATTCCCGTCGCCGTCTTCGCCTGTGTGTGCCTGATCACCTTCGTCGTTCTGCGACGTTTCTGCAAGCGCGTGTATGCGCCCAGGACGATCCCTGAATTACGGTTCCCCAAGTGAGCCCTGCCCGCGATAAATTCATTTCGGCCGATAAAGACAAAGAAAGAGGAGAAGCGCAGTGGAGAAAATATCATGTGTTGGTAAGGGGTCAATCAACTGATGCTCGCGCAGTTTGCCAAGCCCAGCATTGCCAGGAGGATGGCTGAACTGGATAATCCTTTTCTTCAAGACACCGGACAGTTGGGTCCTGAACCATGGCTCGCTCGATGGCTTCTTTTTCCTACGATTTCTAAAAGTTTTGCGGAACATGTGCTTGTGTGGCTGTCTGGTTACATTTCCTGTTCTGTTTCCTATACATGCTACAGGAGGTGTTGGATTATCTGATCTGGACAGTTTGACCATTGGCAATGTTAAGGACCCTCAGAAACTTCTTGCTCACGTATTCGTGGCGTGGGTGTTTTTCGGTAAGTATCTTGCGGTGCTGTTCGTTTTACATACAAGGGAGGAGTTTGCTAAATCAGGCTGGCGCAGGCTTTGTCTTGTACATGATTGTCAGAGAATGCATTTATTATGTGAACCTCCGACAGGCATACTTGTCATCCCCGTACTATGCCGACCGCATATCGTCGCGAACCGTCATGCTCACATGCGTTCCAAAAGAATACCAGGATGAACGGCGACTGAGAAGATTGTATGGCGATCAGGTGAAGCGAGTGTTCATCCCTCGAACGTCTAAAGCTCTCGAAAAAATGGTCAAGGAGCGCCGACAGACAGCAGAGAGGCTTGAAAAGGCAGAGATTACGCTTATACGAACGGCGAATTCGGCGCGCCAAAAGACCCTCGCCAGATCTCCAGACTTGGCCGAATCGCCGACAGTGCTACAAGCTTCTATGGCCAAATCGACACATTCGAAACAAGTGGCTCTCGTTTCGAGCCAGAGTACAGAAAACGATGCGACCGGAAGAAATCTGCATGAGCTCGAGCTCCCAGAGTCTGCGACATACTTGGCAGTGCTTACTGACCAGAAGACAGAATCTGAGGTCAATGAGACAGCGAGCCCGGAGAAGGGAGACAAGGACGACGATGAGGACTATCAGCATCCATATGGGCTTTCTCCAGACATTCCTGACGTGCGAGGCTCAGTTGCCGCCCAATGGATTCCTGTCGAGCGCCGACCGTATCATAGACCCATCGGCAATTTCTTTCGTCGCGTGGACACTGTACGTTGGACCCGGAATCGTTTGCGCGAGTTAAATGTTCAGATCCACAAGATGAGGAAACAGGTTGGGCGTGGCGGCGGAATTACCTTGCCGACTGTTTTCATCGAGTTCTATAACCAGGAGGCGGCCCAGGCGGCCCATCAGGTGCTCTCTCATCACCGTCCGCTACAAATGTCGTCGCGACTGCTCGGTGTTCGGCCAGACGAGGTGATCTGGTCCAGTCTGCGCTTGACTTGGTGGGAACTGATTGTGCGACGCTTCCTCATCTTGACACTTGTCACGGCAGCCATTATATTCTGGGCCGTTCCCTCGGCCTTCATCGGCAGCATAAGCAACATCGAAACGGTGACCAAACATTTCAAGTTTCTGAACTTCTTGAACTTGTTACCCAAGGTGATATTGAACTTCATTCAAAGCTTCCTGCCGGCCATTGCGCTCTCACTTTCAATGGCCATAGTGCCGTGGCTGTTACGAAGTAGGAATCCCTCTAATTGTTATCGCTACTCAACCTGTTATACACAGATAAGCCGGACGTACCTTGATTCGCTGACAATGAGTGAGTCGCAGTTTGCGGAGCAATATCTGGTATCCCTACCACAACCCGAGTCGAGCTATTCGTCCAAAACGTTTACTTTGCTTTCCAAGTCGTGCAGGTTTTCCTCATCACAACCCTCACTTCGGCTGCGTCATCAGCATTGGGCGCCATATTGTCAAACCCTCTCGGAGCTAAGGACCTCTTGGCTGCTAACATTCCGAAGGCGTCGAACTTTTACCTTTCCTATATCTTGATTCAGTGTATGTTAGGTGGGGGAATGCGCCTCATTCAACCCTTTTCGCTGATCAGGCATTACTTCATTGGAAGAGTCAGCGTGATTCCGCGCACAAGGTATAATCGATGGCTCACCCTTGAGCCAGCTTACTGGGGAGGCGTGTATCCTATCTACACTACCATGGGTGTCATTGGTACGTATATGTCTCGCCCTGAGTAAAGCATATCAGGCCTTCCGTCGTTGTCCACAGGCCACTGACATTCGCAACTCTCGATTCAAAATCGGTCACAGCCCTGAGTTACGCTTTCATTGCCCCCTTGGTTCTTGTATTCGCTGCTGGCGGCATGTTCATTACGCAAACAGTGTGGAAGTACAATCTCATGTACGTTCTTGATTCGGACAAGGATAGCAAGGGACTCTTTTACCCCCGCGCCCTCATACATTTGACCATTGGGCTGTATCTCGCGGAGATTTGTCTCATCGGTCTGCTAGCGCTAAAGTCGGCTTACGCACCGCTGGCGCTAATGGTTCTATTTTTTATCTTTACCGGTCTGGTGCACATCTCATTAAGTGATGCCATTGCGCCTCTTCTGCTCAACCTACCCCAGACGCTGCCTCTAGAGGAGGAAATTCAGGCGGAAGAGAAGGCCAAGGCTCTTCGAGCACAGGAAGTAGCACAAGTACGCTTAGACATAGGCGGCGACGGCGGCACAGTGCCAGGCGCTGCAAACGACTACTACGATACTGAGCAAGCTTTCGGTGATGAGGAGCAAGTCGCACAGAACGCAGACAACGACGAGACCGACGCAGAGAATGAAGGAACTGACTCTGGAGACGAACACCAAATAACAGGCACACGCGCCATGGAAGGAGCAGCCAGCATCGGCGCAACCCTGAAAGAATGGCTTCATCACAAGTCCCAGCAAAAGCTCGACGTCACAATCCAACAATCCGGCGTCAAAAATCTTCTCAACAAGCTCAACTTCTGGACACATGACAAGCACACGAGTGACCAACCGCCCGGGTTTCTCGCTCGATGGCTCCACCCCGAAGAGTACGAAGACTTTGTGGCCCTGCGAAAAAGTATTCCTAGTGAGCAGTTCCCCGCGGTGCTGTATCCGTCTGATTTCGAGAAGCGCTGTTACCTCCCTCCCGAGATGTGCGCGGCCAAGCCGATGCTGTGGATTCCGCGGGACAAGGCGAGGGTGAGCAGGCAAGAGGTTGCGCATACGAAGAAATACACACCCATTTCGGATAGGGGTGCCGTGTTGGATGACAAGGGGAAGATTGTTGTGTTCTTTGGGAGGGCGCCTGTAGGGAAGACGAGGCTGCTTTTATAGGAGCAGGTAGTAGGTGTTTTCTCTTTATAATTCTGGTATCGCTTGCCGGCAGAGTGGTTTTTGCATCTGGCATCTGGCATCGGCATCTGGCATCGACATCTGGCATTGGGCATTAATTAAGCATTGGGCGTTCAGCGTTGGATCTAAACTTTACAGTATGTATGCAAATTCCCCCAAATCGACAGAGCCGTGTTTCTCTTGGCTCAAAACAATCACTGGACCCTTGCAACTTGAACCGCGGACCTCCAATCTCCCTTCACCGGCCCGAGTGCTGGCCAACAAAGTTCAAGCCTGCGACGTGTGTTGCTTCGAAGCCGGGAGCCACGAAACAGTCAGCCAAATCCAGTAAGTCGTAGCTTTTCTAGCCAGAGGCGGGGCGTCGCTGCCGCTGCCGCCAACTTCCAGGTGATGCGCAGCCTGTGCCGAGTGTATTGTATGCGCCCCCTCGCTGCAGCTCTGCTGTACAGTAGCTGTTGTGTGAATGCCCACCAAGATGTTGGACGCCGTCGTCTCTGCGCTAGCGTAACTCAGGACTCAGGACTGTCTTCAAGGGCATTAAATCGCACGATGAATTGCCGTGATCTAGCGTCTTTCAGTATGAACACCACAGAGGCTACCGAGTTGCCGACGGCCGTGCCATCGTCGGGCGATGACAAGACCATATGTAGCCCCTTGGCAAAAACCCCTCACAGCGCCACATCGGGCCTATTCTTGACCATCATACGCAATAACTTCACTGATACGTTCCTCAACTTCATCACCATCAATGGCGCATGGCACGCCGCGTCTCTGCGAGGACGACGAAAGGGCCCTGATTACCGTACATAGTGATTTTCGCTTCAATACAGCAACTACGACGGGTGCGGATTGTCTTTCCCTTTTCTCGTACAATGTACAAATTGGACGTCAATTGTCTCTGACCCTAGAATGAGCCAATTCCGTTGATGGGGGGGCAAGTTATCGTAATTTCAAGTTGAGTGTGCGATTTCGACCTCCCGGACGCCAATTCCGGATCTGGGCTTGTCCGGCACCGCCCTCAACTGAGCGTTCTCCCGTACGTTAGACGTGACGGAATCACGTAGAGAGCACATGGCGATATCGAAGAGCAAATCGGAGTCTTTTTTCTGGGAATTTTCATCTTTCAAGATTGGGCTTTGCACGGCTTTGCAATGCATGACGCCTGGATCATTGATAGAGAAGGCATGTCGAGTGTTTGCTGTGTGTGTGTCAAGTTGGTGATTGTTGAGATCATGAGGCTGAAATCACTCCGCGTGCATCTTCATGAGCAGAAACCTCAGACAATCGTGTGACGATGAATCTAGCAGCAGTGTCATCCTGTCAATTCCAAATATAGGCGTCCAAGTGACAAGTGGAAATCATAACACATGTCCATATATCCCTCAACAAGACTTCGATGACCTTTTCAATACGCATGTTAATTTCACTCATAGGCGAGAACAGACATACCCAGCGCCAGTCGTACACCACTCGTATTCTCCATCTACACAGTGTACATATCCAGACGCCCGCCGAAAAAAGAAACAGACAGAAGATTCAAAGCAGATCGAGAAAAAACAAAGAAGGCAATATGAGTAAGGTTTGTCGGCAGAAGACAAAATGGTGTCCATAAACACCCTTCGACTGCATCGCGCCATCACCTCTATGGCTTCGAGGTTGCGAGCTCGCCATATCCTTCTAAATGTGCTGCGCGCCTCCGCGCGCCTCCTACGCACCCACTTATGTCACAAACGCATACCGCGGCAAGGCAGCCATCCTCTCCTCTGGACTAAACTCTGCATCATCGTAGAACATCCTGCTCTTCTTGTCCTTTTCTCGCTTCGCCTTCTTCTCACCAGCATCTTCCGCAGTCTCCTGAGGTAGGGGCGCCCTAACGCCAGCCTCCGCCATACGGATCAGCTGGTCTATGTCGTCGCCCGGTGCGCCAGGCATACCCGGATGAGACCAGTTCCCAGCCTGGGGCGGTCTCTGAGGCAGGCCAGTCCCACCGAGGGGACCGCCCGGAGGCCTAGTAGGAAGAGATTCAGCACCGGGGTACGCATGCGGTTGTTGGCCAGGGAAGGCAGTCTGCGGGACTGCATGAGTCTGGTTGCTCTGCTGAATTCCCAAAGAAAAAAATTATTAGCAGCTCATTCGACGGTAGGACAAGGGGGTATACACCTACAACTTGCTGTTGTCCAGCTCGAGCATCTCCGACCTGAGCTGCATCCTGCCCGCCATTCGGAATACCCGCCTTCTTATTCGCCCTAAACTCCGCCAACCGCTTCAATAGCTCCTCCTCTGTCTCAATCTTAATCTTCTTCCTCTGCGTCGGCTGCCCAGATACGGGATTGCCGGTTGCAATGCGCCGGTCCTCCTGCGCCTGGTAGAAATGCTGGATAATGCGGCTGCGGTGCTGCTCCAATGCCTCATGCGGGATACCTTCCATGCCAAAGATTTCCACGTCTAGGCTTTGGCGGTTCGGCAACGCGTTGTCGACTTGGTTGAGTGTTTCCTTGTGCACTTGGTTCAGGTGGACAGACAGACCTTTTGAACGAGTGTTAGCTACACCAGCGAGTCCCAAGATATAAACGCGCCAAAGGTGTCCTTGATGTTGATGGTATGGAATCTCTTTTTACCTCCGGCTGTGTTGAGTCGTCGTCCGCAGCGGTCGCATTTGAAGTGCTTCGCTTTCTGGTGGGAAATGAGAAGCTTGAGATCCTCAAAGTCGCGCTCGCCTATGCATCCAATCGTCGAGTTAGTAATCCCATTCCTGCGCAGCTCATTTCAGGATATCAGAAGGGGGGGAGGGGTTACAGACAGTAATAGCACCAGGGCCGCGTGAGCACCTCTTCGATATCGGGATGGCCGCGCTTCTTTTTGCCCATCTTGGCGGAGCTCGAGGGGTTGTTTTTGAAGGCTTGTTTCGGTAGAAAGTGAGGTGTCTTGAAGAAATATCGGTGGCCTTGATGCGTTTAGTAATTATTGCATTCGTACGGCGCAAATGACAAGTTTTCGGGTCTGGGCTGAGGCTGAATTAAGCTTGGTGATGGAAACAAGCAACCAACGCGGCATTGACTCGGCTGAAGCACGGCTAATTAGTGCGCGCCGAATAGACCCGGGCGCTGCCGCATGTACTCCGTGCACCAAAAAACCCCTGTAGGTTCACTGTTCAGTGATCGCTCACGCTGACAAGTTGCTGTGATGCGTCGCGACTCGCGACTCGCCAGACAACACTGCTGCAAAGGGGATATATGTAAATGACTTGGCATGCGAGTATAAAATTCGTTGTCTGTAATTTCCTCCTTTCCATATGCTGATATTCTAATTATGTACACCCTATGAATTTTATGTAAAAATCGGTTCCCTACGCCGCTATGAGTGCATATATGTATACTATCTGGCAACAATCGGCCAGCAAAACCCCAAATCCCAGCTTAAAGGCCGTGTCCATGGTGTTCATCCGCGCGCGCCAAAACGTCCATACAAATACATGATGTGCAATAACAACGCTAATTGTTCCTCCCGCTTTCGAATTTTCAACGCCATCCGGCCTTAATTAAATCGCTCATCTATCACTCCTGAGGAGTCTGGTCAAACATTATCAGCGGCCACTGTGCAGGTTGCGGCACCATGGGCAATTCCCCTCCACTATGCGGTATCGGCGGCAAGCCACCGTCTGGAATAAGAGGCGCGACTACTTCGCTGCGACTGCCGCCGCCGCCGCCTAATGTCAGCAATGCATCGGCACTGTAGCGAGCTTGGCTATCTGCAATGGCAGCGGTCCAATTTTGCCAAGAAGTCCTCCACATGAGATCTGTGGTCTCGTGCGCCAGAGGCTGGCCATAGCTGACCATTGGATTTGACTGAGAAGGCCCAGCGGCGGGGTGATCGGTCGGCGTGTTGGTCGTATAGAAGACCGGCTGCTGGCTGGATTGATACGCTAAAGTCTGGTGATGTGTGTTTTGAGGAGGCCGTGTGTCGACGTAGGCAAGCGACTGATATGTGGGTTGCGATGAAGAGGAGCCATGTGTTTCATAATATGCCTTTGATGGATTATTCACGAGAGAAGAGTTGACCGAAGACATGGTTGGATGTTGTGAGTAGGAAGGTGCTTGATTCAGATGCGCTTGATCTGGCATGGGATGCGACATCGTCGGCTGGGAATGCTGCTGCGGTCGCTCTTGCTTGACGTCGAGGCCTCTTTGCGATTGATGTGCATTGCCGTTAGTACTTTGGCTCATGTCGTGCTGAATCCAGCTCATTGTTCGGTCAATGAGTTCAGCGATTTGTGTGTGCATGCCACTTCCGCACCCTGCCAAAATGTTAGCGTCCACGTTGTGCCTATTATACAGGTCCAGCACGACGCAAGAGTCCATAGTGGCAAATCGACTCTCTACGACAAAGGGACTGTGATTGCACTCACCCAGCAGCAAGCTCATTTCCTTAACAATGTTCATCCAGCGGTCCATTTCATCACTCAGCTTCGTGACTTCTTTTTGCGTGATTTCGAATCGTCTTTCCCATTGAGGAACCAACATGGACAGAATGGCGACACAGTAGATGGACATCTGGTACCATGTCGTGTCCAGTGCTTTCATTTTGCTCAATTGCTCCACAGTCTCGAGATACTCCCTGGCGGCTTCCTCGCAAATCCTGGTGTTTTCTGTAATCATGTCCTTGTCATCAGTCATGGCCAAGGATGGATGACGGAGGTGCAGCCGGGTTTCAAGGTTGAAGCTTCGAGCAAAGAGCGGCCCGGGCAACTCATGATCGTGCGCTTTGGATGCGCTCAACCGCAGAGATTCGGGAAGATCCGATTCCCAACTTTCAAGCTGTGCCTCTAAGGCAGTAACAATAGCCTTATAGTTGCTTTGATCTCGTCGGACGCTGTATATGTTGGCATACATCTCCATCAAGATTGGCACCATTTTATAGCCGCAGATGGCAACCTCGTAGGGACAAGGAAGAGTCCGGGTGGTATCTATCCCGTCATCTGATAGCAATTCGTCGGCAATGGGCTCAGGAAAATCAACATCAAAGTCTTGCACAGATATTGGGACCGGATAGCCTCGCTTGCCGTTAATAGCAACAACAACAATCATGATACACCAGAAAGCCCGTTTACGAAGCTCATTCGACAAGTTAGTCGGCTCGCCGGGTTCCTTTGTTCTTCGGTGCAACTTTAATTCGAGAGCTCGGTGAAGGGCCATGTTGGCAACGATCGAGCCGCATCCCGGTTTGGGGAAAGATCGAGTGTGAGAGGCAATGAGTACGAGTCCTTGCAGCGCTTCGAAACTCGAGGATGAATGAATGTCATAAAGTTTGCTGAGCGCGAAATGATAGTGTCTGTTGGATAGATCATTATACTCATTACGTTGCTCCATTGTCTGGCTGCTCCGGACGCCAAACTGAAATAGAATAGCAGAAAATACCATATGCACCAGCACCAGCTCGGACACAGAGGGCTTGTAGCCCGGTTCATCGTACACTCGTTCCAACTAGACAATTGTCAGTGATGCCGTCTCTAGTTGAGATATACGAAACACAAGTATTTCTTGGTGGGGTTGTCTTACCAATTTCATAAACGACGGCTTATGCAAGACAGGCATGAAAGATGCAATAGTAATAAAATACCACTCAGCATACATGAAGGCGTTCTGACGATTGGGCAGATCGACTTGGACAGTCGGGTTCACTCCCATCACAGAACGGAGGAAAGCTTGGACAGACTTGTTGTACAGGGGCATAGACGGATCCATCTCGGCAGGTGGCTCGTCAACATCTGGCGCATCAAATGAAGTTGTCTCGATCGTAGTCCCCAATAAAGTGAGTGTCGTTCCTTTTAACGAGCTCAATGGCGCATCGTCTCCAGCAACACCCCAATGAGTTTCCTCGGGCCTCGTCCGCCACTCGTTGCACGGAATTCTCGATTGTTTGACCCTCTTTTTGCTACCTCTTGGGGAGGAACTGTCTTTTATGTACAGCATACCATATCGTGACCAGCTTTCTGTCGGGGATGAGCTCTCGGTCGCATCAGTGGATTCGCCATTGGCAGTTTCCGAGGACGATCGCGCCGAAGTTGCGTCATGTTCCCACGGTTTCACTTCCACACCCTTTTCAGCACACAGCCGCTCCAAGTCTCGAATGTACGAGATCATGCTGTTCTTCTCCCTCTCCAACTGTTGCATGTAGCCTCTGCGCTCGGTACGACCCGTGACGCGGTCCGTGACGAAACACTCCAGATTCAGATTTATGCAATGTGAGCAGCCTTCGGGCAGCGCATCGCACCGGATCTTTCTCACTTTGCACCTGTCGCAGGCCTGTCCAGTGCGCGAATAGGATAAGAGTCGATTTTTCACCACGGAAGAAAAGTCCTCGGGACCACGCTCAGCGCGCGCCAACTTCATCTTGCCGGAGCAGGAGAGATGGGCATCGTCGTCGCTGGCTCCACCACCATCGGCCGAACGCTTAGCTGGTCTAGACGGCATCGCGCCCTGCGGCTTTGTCGTTCGCGGCGAGGTATTTGTCGGCGACGACGACGCCGGCGAAACCGAGTAGGCGCCAATCGGGCTGGAATTGGCGCTGTTTGCCAGCCAGGCAGAGGGCCGCAGCGCGGTGTCGACAACTAACGCCGGTGGCAAGAAGGAGGAGGACTGATGCGGGACAGCAATATGGTGAGAGGATGTGAGCGAGGATGATGCAGAGCCGGGATCTGCACGAAATGGTCCTGAAGCTGCGGCGTCAAAGCCGGGCGCAGATGATTGTCTTGCACTGAAGCTATGTCTGTAGCTGGAAGGGCTGCTTGAGCTGCAATTAGAGGTGCGGGGAGGCCGAGATGCAGTTGGCGACCTGGCTGCAGGGGGCTCTGGAATCCATGTGAAGTCAAAGGCGGACCCTGGAGAAGAAAGCAAAGGGCCATGGGCCAGCCTCGGGTCATGCGAATTAGACGAGCTGGTTGGCTGTGGGATCTGGACATGGAGCTGAGAATGTGCGGAGTCCATCGCGTCGATTGGTTGCCACCTTCGTTCAGCGACGTTGCGTTGTACCAGACTCTGGTGCAGTAGGTAATCAGTCAGCTATCAGGTGGTGCTTGAGCGGCGTTCAGGCGGTATTCAGGCGGTGGCTTAGGTGGTGCACCCACTGCCAATTAGCTGGCCCTGGGTGGGAGGTACAAGAACAACGGTGGGTGGCTGGCTGTTGTCGCGGCGGCTGCTGCAGGGAGTCGAGCAAACGGGGAGGCGGCAGGGGCTGCCCCTTGCTGGCGGGACGGCAAGATTGGCCAAGCACAATCAATCCAGTGGTGATCTTAGTGAACCGCCTGGCGAGAAGTTAGCGCTTGCAGCCCTGTTACTGACGCTAGCCTATGGCAACGGCAGGAGCCCGGCCTTGTGGGGACGGACAAGAACAGACCAGTACTGTCTGGGACTCCTCTGGCTGGGCTTGCCAGGGGATGCTGGGCCAGAAAGAATGAATTCAGTGAGCAGGATTTCGGATCGGTTGCTTTGGGCGATGAGGCCCTGATCAGGCGAAAGGCTCAATTTCAAGCGTATCGGCTTTCTTCCCGTCTCAGAACGACCAAGTGCTCCAATGCGCGACCCTGCCTAAGTATTTGTCTTAGATAGGTACTTTCGAGATGTGAAGCGGTGGGCGGTTGGCGGGTGGTGATTCTTGAGCAATATGATGACGATGAAGACGGCGTTCTCACCGAAGATGGTTGTGGCATACGATACGAGCAAGGCCGATCATATGAAGTAAATGACAGGCAAGTATAAAACATTGATCCTCTATCGTGCCTGCGGCTGTCTCTGCGCCTTCTCCAATATATATATATTCAACGGCTGTCGGCTTCATGGTTCTCTGCTCCGGCAGAAGCGATATTATCATGGGCTTCGCTGATCCGCAATAACACCAGCCACATAAGTTTCCTGGTGACAGATCCAATCTGTCGGCTTCGCTGGCCGGCTTCGCCGTACAAATAGCATACTACACGCACGCACATAGGTACATTGTAAATCCATTGCAGTCAGACAGACTCTATTGCGTACCCGCAACGGCCCGGAACTACGGTAAACAGATCTGGCAAACTGTACCTATTGTACTCTGTAAGCCAGGCCAGAATAAACGTACATATGTACCTATCCGTATTGTTTGGCGTTTGTTCGGTGAGTACGGGCTCTTGTTGTCCCGGAGGCCGGGGCAATGGGGTCAATTATACACATGGCTTGGCTCGCCGTGCCCGTAGACTTTGGCTCAAGGCCACGATGAGAAGGATGTCTTCTGGAAAAGACCGTTTCAGATTAGGAGGAGCAGATTGCCGTAGGCAAAGAGTGGCGCCATCATGTAGACTGCAGTCGTTATTGAAGCATTGCATTTGCACCTCTTGCGTACAGAGTACTCCGGCTGCGGCGCCAACATCGGCCTCCGGCGCGCCCGCTCGCAACAACCACAGCCGCGCCTTTCGCCAACGCCATCGCCGTTGGTCTCCAGATATTCACCGTCACCCATACGTAGGTACCTAAGTCCTGACTACTCCTGCGGCCTGCCTCAGAAGACGAGTCTGGAGATTGCAGAAACCGCGACCTTTTTTTATTCATGAGGGAAGCCCAGACACCAGACACCAGAGTCCAGACTCAACACCGCGGCCGCATGTTGCAGACACGTCAGCGGCGGAGAATTCACGCAAAGCGATGCAAATCTATATCAACACGAGCGTTGCCTCCAAAACAGGCTAAATTCCACCTTGCCAGTCATTCCTGGTTCATTGACGTGTCTCGCAGCCAATGGGACAGGATCCAAAGCGGGTTGTCGCCAGATGAGCCACTCGCCCCGAGAAACCGTCCTCATTGTCACCGAAAGTTTTCCAACTTCGCAATCATTACCGGGCAGGAGTGGTGATTGAAACCGTCTCATAGACGTGTAAATGAAGGACCGTCCATCTTAACGGGACCCAAGGGTGCGTCATTTCGGCAAGCTCCATGCCAAGTTTCTACAACCGCACTACACGAATTGCCAGATAGACTGTTGGATAGTACCTACAATAAGAGGGAAACTCTCAGCATTACCTACGATGCCAGGCATAACACCAGACTGGAGACACTGTAGGTACTCCGTAGGGAGTACATATGTGTATGTATGTACTCCGTACATACAATGTACAAGGCTCCAGCAGACTACCGGGCATCATATCCCGATCAACTAAGGCAGCCCCTGCAAATTTTGCGGGAGGGCCCGCTCTCAACTGCTCAACGAGGTTGATTGCGTGATTCCAGAATCAAATATCTTCGTACCTCGGCATCAAGTTGCGGCACCGTTATGGTCCCACAGAAAAGTGAACCTCGATTTATGCCAAATTCTCAACACTGGCACTGCCCAGTGCCAACGTTAAGAAACGAGTCACGTACCTTGAAACGTAATATAATCATCGCACTTTAAGCGAGCTCCAATATCAAGTCTCCTCTTCCGTGTCAGGCGGGGCTATGTATAATTCGTATCTACAGTGCAAATACCTAATTTATGTATGTGTATGTACGGAGTATGTACATACATACTTCAGGAACACGCAGGACAACGTAGGTACATACGGAGTAGGTAATGCATGACCCAGTAACACCACAACCTTACAAGGCTGTATGCCCCACGTCCGTTGACTTGTTCAATCAAAGTTGCAGATCTCATCGTTCTTCACATGCCAGTGCAAGTTACCTACGCCAGCTTGGAAAAGCTGAAAGTGGGGCGGCATGGGCAACAATCGACTGCGGGGCAGAAACTGCAAATCTGTGACATGCGCTGTTTGTTGTTGATGCACCTGCAAATTGCAATCTCTGTTCTCCCTCAGCACAAGTTGCGTTGTAACTTGTCACTACTTTGTGTGCCGCCGCATCGAAGATAAGCATCTCATCATTATGTCTCTCGAAACTGTGTCCATCGAGCACATCCCTCCCGAATACGTAGTGTACCTCTGTTTCTATCGCGACGTAGAGAATGCCGCGTTCCTGCACCAACAACTTCTCGATCGAAATGCCGCTTTTGAATACGCCTTCATTGATGCTTCTGTGGTACGGAAAACGATATTATCATGTTGCCCTCTAGTTCCAGATCTAAGCCGAAATCCTGGTGAACGGCTACTCAGCACCGAGGGGAGATGACATGCTCACTATTTCCCCCCAATTGGGCCTCAGGTAGCCTCCCGTCGCCAGCTGCTCTCTGCAGTCTTCAAGGCCGTCAATTCAGTAGCAACCGGCGCACTCAAGACACCAAATGTGCATTCCGAAATTGTGCTGTCGCTGAATCCATCCAATAACGTATGCCGTGCGGTTTCTCCCCTCCCCCCCTTTAACAATGAACTGCACTGGCAGCGGCAGCATCTGACACCACTTGAGTAGATCTCTGACTCATATCGTCGTTTTGGAATTTCGCCAATCACAAAGAATCTACTTGTTGTCAAAATTTTGACTAGCTCGGATTCATCACCTTCTCTGCCTCGGGAATCCATCCAAACTCATCTGTCGGCACATATCAAGGGAAACGCAATCGAAGCGACCGACGCGAATATTGCTCTCGCCAACGACCCGCCGAGAATTCGAAAGTACTACAAACTTAATGGTCTAGGCTGGCTCGACGTCATCGAAGACGACAAAACTAAACGCCAAGCTTTGGAAACTCTCATAGTTAGCTCGATCGCCTTGCGTGGATTATAGTGCGGTCGATATTGAACAGGTCACATCAGACAAATTATATGAGGCTTGATTGGTTTTTGGAATTACTTCTACATAGTAGGTTATGTCTCACCGACAACACCTCTTCCACCTCTCTCGCAACCTTTAAAAGAAACGTGATAGGCTAACAAGCACAAGAAAGTAATAGACAAAACTCAGAATTCTTGCCCCGAAAGAAAGGAAAAAAGGAAATTGGATATCTCGTGACATCATGATAATGGTTGGAGTACGATGAATCGAAAATATAGACAATATTCAGATGGCAGGCTTCGATATGCTGTTTATGCCAGGAAGAGAGTATTTTTGACGCGACGTACAACTTCACCCCACATGGCATCCCTTCCGCTCTTGGTGCGTTGTACAGCATCCTTGTTCTCGTGAGCGCGTCGCAACAGATATTTCATACACTCGCCGGTAGTTCCCCACACCAAGTATTTGTACGCAGGCAGTTTGGGAGCAGTCGATGAGCTGCCGGAACGAGCAGACTGACTTGCTTCAACAAGCTCGCAACTGATCTCATCCGCCATACCTTGCAGCTGAGCGAAGGCAATATCAGCCTTGGCCCCGCCAGCATCACAAATGGCGCGAGCTTTCTGGACCGATTCGGCATTGTGGGTAGCAAGCACCAAATGAGCCGCAGGGTAGTCGCCGTTGCCTTGAAGGGTACCATTCCACTGATGAGTGAGGACACTCGCGGCAATACCATCATAGCAAGCGTCGGTATCAGCCTTTGTGTCGTGAAAGCATTCGCGCGGGTCGGAACCCAGATAGGCGCCTCGGACTAGTTTGACACCCAGAGAGAAGCCGCCTTCTTGTGCCTCAGTAAGATGTCGTTCCAGGACTTGAGGAGCATTCTTCTTGTACGCTTGGTACGTTCCGTAGATTGTGGCTGAGTCGGAGGAAGTGTTATACTTTCTGGCGAATTCCATGGTCCAGTCGTCGATACCCTCTTGGATAGCGTTGTGCTCAGCATCGAAAAGCAGGCGAACCCCACGCTGGTGCGCAAGCTCACAAATTGAATCAATCGATTGGTGCAAGAAAGGGCTGGCGGGAAGGCGATGCTTCAATTGATGCAGGGCAAGGCTACCAGCACCCGTGAATCTGGGAACGTTGTTAGCAAATGGAATCAAAGCCGTCATACCATGACTAAATTGCTGAAGAAAGGGCAGACATACTTAAGAGCGACAAAGTCTCCAGGCTGTGCCAAACGGACTGTCTCGAGGGTCCCCTCTGTCCAGGGTGCGACTTCATTGTTAACGACCTCTTGCGTCTCTCTCCCCGACACGGATTCCGCCCTGCCGGCCTCTTTGCCAATCAAGTCTACCTCGCGCGCATAACCCAAGATAACACCAGTAAAACCGATCTTCTTCAATCGATTGATCGTCGCCTGCACCTCAGCAGGGGTCTCGCCTGCGCAGAACTGGGCATAAAAGGACTTCTTCAAGATATATCTGAGAAGGGGATTTTTGTCGGGGTTGAACATCGGGACAGTGCTATGAGCCAAAATGTTCATGATCCGCAGCGAGGGCGGCAGCAGAAACGGTGACGAGGATACAACGTTGGTCGCGAGCGAACGAAGGATCATGCTCAATGGCAAAACAGAGAGCGGTGCTCGAATGGGCTCCAAACTGCCAGAAGGCGGCGCAGCTCCAGGTATCTCAGCAATGGTCGAAGACTTGCGGTCCGAAGAGTGTATACCACGACATTGTGTCATGACAATTGGACGGGCCGTGATAGATGTCGCGACCGGGCAATAGCTATGCCCAGCCATGGCTGCCGCGAAGAAAGCATGATGAAATGAGGTCGAATCTGTGTTGCCGCGAAGAGTAGAGGCCCGTCGAAGGGGCGAAGCAAGCCCTCGCGAGGGGCCGAGTCGCATTGCAATTTTTTGTCGTTGATATGAGAATGAAAAGTAATGACGTAATTGTTCGGCAAGACTCTAGTGTAGTGGCGACAAGTCGGATTGTATACACCTCACTTCACTTCGTTCGGGTTGGGTTCTGAAGTATGCAGCAAACAGTGGGAGTGAGTGGAGAGAGATGATTTGAGGAGGTGTTTTGGAATATGATGCTCTCACACGTATGTTCGCCTTTTCTTCGACGCAAAGATAGCGAGGCTAACGAGGCGAAGGAGCAAGTCGAGCAAACGAAGATAGTTCGTGAAGGGGGGATGTATGGGCTAGGCAGGCGGTCCACAAGTCGGTGTTTGTGACCAGAGGGGTAGAGGACAACGAGAAGTTGCCCACGACGAAATCAGCTGTGCTGAAATGTGTGAGGGGTGATGCAGTCTCAAGAGAGACCAAACGGTTTGTAGTATATTAAATGAAATCCTCTTTGCTGTAGTTAGTACAGACCCCGAAAGATATCCTTCTCGCAGCAAACAGCAAGCAAGCACTGTCTGATAATCCTTTTCGTCTTTCTTGTCTTCCTTTACTTTGAATGATTTTTTCTTCTTGCGCACTTGGCGATCTTATTGGTCTTATCGTGTCGACTTCTGTTTGTCTTCTTTTTGTTCTCAAGTGAAGCCAGTCAACATTTTTTTCTGACGCGGTGGTGAAAAAATAGGAGTAGTAACAAACAGGGCAGAAGGACAAGCCGCAACTCTTATACCGGAGGGGGTGTGACCAGGCTGCACTACATGTTATCATCTCCCCGGAGGTCCGGGAACGGCGCGATCGTGGGGGAAAGTGATCTAAGTATGATAGCACGCCCCCAGGATTCAGTGGTGTGTATGTAGATGACGGTGGGAACAACCAACAAGCTCAGCTCAATTTCTACGGAGTAAGGGAGCGACCAAACCGCTGAGACAAAACCTAAATTAAGAAAGAGAGGAAAGCACACCGACACAAGCCCCAAGTACATCAGCTAGGCATTTGCAGGATCCCCAAGATCAGAATAAGAGTCATGTCCACCGCACACCCCCCCTTCCATTCGGAATCTCTCATCACACAAGTCTCACGTCACGTCACGCACAAGCAGCAGATGTATGTATGTATGTATGTAACACGACTCGGGTAACTGTCCTCTCCTTTATCGCAAGTAAGCAAATCAGCGAGCCAGCCAAAAAAAAAACCTGTTGATGCGCGCCGTGTTTCTGGGTTCCCAAATTCCCAGATCGGGAAATCACATCGCTCACGTGGCTCACAAGTTATAAAATTCCCCTTCATCATGCATTCAACAAAGAACCGATTGTAGCCGCGCGAAGCTTGCGTGGTCGGCTCTTCCCCCACAACTTACGAGATAAGAATCCTGGCATTGACCAATTAGATGGTGCGAGGCCCAGCTTCTGGAACGCCTCCCGATACGGGGTACCGTCGGGGTTGGCGGCGGGCGCTGGAAGGTGGAGAAAGGCTCTTCGCTTTGGCATTGCATTTGGGCTTTGGTGGCGGTTCGAGTGGCTAAGAAGAACGCCGATATTCGGCAGGGACAGGAAAGGGGGAAGATGGGGCCGGAGCGCACGGATACCTAATAATGGAAGGACTTTCCTTCTTTTCTGTTCTAATTTCTGTGTCGCTGGCTCGCTGCAGGCAGCCTGCAAGGCGTCAGTGGTCACATGAGCTGTCAAAATTCTATTATACTCCGTAAACTCCTCATTGCCTTCCACTTAATATTCAATCCTGGATTATCTTCTTGTCCGTGGACTTCATTTTCAATAGCCCTTCTGTACTCCGTAGCCTTGTATCCTGGACAAACACATGCCTGAGACTCTGAGTTGTATAATTCTGTCCTGATTAGCCCGTCGGGCCCGAGCTGGTGAAACTCCTATCGAGGAGATAACAGACCGAGGAGTCAGGACTCGTGCGTTGAGTTTGAGTTTGTTCACTGTAGATGGCGTGCATACTCCGCTTGAGCGCCCGTTATCGGGATCATTGTTGTTTATCTGTTATCTGACTTGGCTGAGGCTGAACGCGGTTTGACTCGGTGCCCGCTAAAAGCCAGATTGCTACCGGGACACCCGAAGGCTGCGTCTCTCCCTTGATCGAGTCACATGGGCCCGGATCCCGATTCGCCAAACCGAGTCGGCACATGGATGGGATCGATCATCGAACCTACGGAGTAATATTTACAAGACGAATGCGAATGGTTTGGACGAAATTTAGAAATGAGACGACTTGCCGCAACGCCCTCCTCGTACACGGAATGTATAGGTAGTGATGTGATGCAATATCGAATCTATATGTACATGCTGTGTACCGCCAAGTTTGGCTGATATCCAGTGTGGCGGTTCTGTCACTCTTTTTCGAGTTCATGTTTCGCAAAACCGTAAATTTGACAACATGAGCGTCATGCAGGGAGGGGGAGGATCGCTCCATTGTGCAACAGCTTATCACGGTTGTTCGTCGTGTCCCGAAAAAAGATCCTCCGAGCCACTTCCCACAAAAGCCGAAAGTCGGCACTCACGCAACCCCAAACCATTTGTACTTTCGCATAGAGTCGGCCAAAGCAATCTCGTGTCTGCTCAGTGCTGGCCCCTGGGAAGCCAGATCCAAAAGCTTACCCCATGTCTCGTGCGTTGGCTTTGCAGCCTGCGGCAGAGACGTTTTATGAGAGGTGTTAGTTGTCAATGTCAAGGCCTGTGCGACTTGATGTAGGGCGGCCCCCCGCAGATCCGAAGCGATGTCGGAGGATCTCGACGTACCCGATCGGCCTGCCGCGGGCCAAGGCTGCCAGGTCCTGCATTCCACCGTAGACGAGCCCAAAATATAGGCCCATTTTGGCTGTGCGACTGAGTGATGACATGGAAAAGCGATCTGGTTCACGTGGCCAAAGTCAGCGTCGGTTCGCCACATCGTGTGTGATGAAGAAGGTCCTTTCGATACGTAATAGAAAACTCGACACTTGCCGTGCATCGTAAGCCCCGCGCATACAAGAAACAGGATAGTGCAAGGGGAATTTGATAACTGGGCACGGGAATGCGGCGACAAAGTTTTGATAGGTGGGTGACAACTGCCGACGCGTCCACGCCTGGAGAGGGGAAGTGGCAGGTGAACCCAATCGCGGTCTTTCCAGGTGTGCCGGAAAATAAAAAAAATCATACTTACGCCATAGAGAAAACGCGCCAGCAACAGTGAGTGTCGCCACTGTCGTGGAAAACATGTCGCTGCAGCCACGGTAGCGATCTACTGAACTTTCCAGCCCGAGAGCCATGATAGTCCATAAGCTGGTCCTGGCGGCCATGCGAAACCCTTCACTAATTCCACCACGCATTGCATGATAGTTCTTGGACTTGTGGTAGAGATACCATCCGGTCGTGGTGTCAGGCATCTTGTGTGCATGCTCTGCTCGGAACCGAAGCTGCGCAGTCTGACCACCATGTAAAGCCCCTAACACGAAGCCCACAGTGCCAGACGACACGAAACCCAGAATCAAGCGGCTTGATACCGGTGTGGAGAGCCGGATAGATGGGTCGTGTATAGCTGCATCGCGATCGCGTGACAAAGAGGGTCGAGGCGTTGCCGAGGGCGAGGCAGAAGGTCGATCCATTGGAAACAACGTCGTGGCTGGTGACCTAATATCAGACGAGATAGGTAGACAACTCGGCCGGTCTGGAAGTCCAGCAGCCTTCAAAGCCAGGTCACAAACGGTGCTGGGTATTTAGCTCCCTCGGCTTGATATTCTCACTCCGTGTTCCGTATTGTCCTTACTGTGCGTCGGTGTGCGTCAGACCAGCACAAGAAGTCCTCGATTCTGCTCCTGTCCGTTCTTGGCACTCGGGTTCGAAAGCTTGCCGAGTCAAGTTGCTGTGCTTGCTGGGGGGTAATCAGATGCGTCGGGAGTCGGGACGCAAGCTCCGAAGATAGCAGGAATGACGCCAGTGGCTTTAGGTGGCATAGGTGACGTAGGAGGGGACAATCGCTGTCACGGGGGGCGAACAAGTTCAATCATGGCGATGCCCCGAACTGGGCGTGCGATTGTACTGGGTTAATTTGAAGCTAAAGCGCTGAAGCTCTTTTCATTCCTCTTTTTTTGATGAGCTCGCGCTGAGTTCGTCGTCTCCACAACTGGCAATCAATTCGTAGGAACTTGGGTTGGCACAAAAGCACGTGACCACGTGAGGAAAAAGACACCAACCTCCGTGAATGTGTCGCGTCGGTGTCGCGCACGGAGACACGGACTTCCCTTCAAACCAGTCACTGAGTACCGGGAATTATTCATCATCATGGTAAGTGTTTCTTCATCCAAGAAGGCTTCTTAGCCGCGACTAACCTTGTTCGTACGAATCACAGACCACCGTGGGTGAAGATCACCTCTCTATCCGCTTCAAGCATGGCGTTCACACGTTCTTTCTTTTCGTGGAGGCTTCGGAGCCCATGTCAAAAGTCAGGGAAGAGTTGATTGGCATCTTAAAGGCTCGATACCCTCGAGGTCTTACTACATCCATCGCGCCGCCCAAGATTACACCTCTTCCATCCGAGCCCATCCTGGTATACGGGAAGCTGAAAGTGCCCAACAACCCCTCGAAAGGATGGGAGAGAGTCGAGACTGGCAAAAACGATGCCTACAGTGCCACGAAGTGCGGATTTAAAAACAACAGCAGTGTAGCATTCGCGTTTGTCGCGGACCCTTGCGATGACGCTGAATTCGAGGTGGAATGGCCCAAGTACGATGACGATCTTTACGAGCAGCAGCAGTGATGACGAACGAAATCGCCCCTGAGACCGCGATGCCTCGGCCTCGATGCGCAAAACAACAGGGGAGAGGAAGAACAAGAATATAGAGGGGAGCTCTTGCACTGAACCTTTGCTGCAGATTGCGACTTCTGCGCGCGAACCTATGATGCCTGATACCTTTCGGTTATCAGCGGTCATGGCTTCCGGCCGCGTTCATCCGTGCTGACGTAGCCACAGGCCACTCCATGCCTCGTCTCCTAGGCCGTCAAGCTGAAGACGATGAATAGAGGAATTTTTTTAGAGCTCGGCGGCGCCTCTCCCGTCCGTGCGGCGAACAATAGAACGCGTCAAGCCTCCCGCCTTTCATTGATGTGGAACTGATTGGGGTAGAGAATATCGACCTGAAAATGCTCACATGATTCTTACTGCACCAGACCAGGCAGAAGAATTTGCGTCAGGATGGCTACTATACTAGTAACTACAGACCTAAGAAGAATGGACACGAATGATACACACTTAGCGCTTTGCAAGAAGGATTTTCTTGGACCTATATACAAATTGATGTTCGTCGTTCAACACAGGTTGTGCCCGAAATTCGACGCTCCCAACCCTTTTCCAGCTGCCAACCGCATTTCGTACACTGTGGCCGATGACCTCTCCAGTGCGAGCATTAGCGAGAGATTTCTCAACATGCCTGGAATTACATCACATGAGTCAAGTTGCAGCATCTGGCATGTTGCGTTGGCCTTCTCAAGGAATCGTGCCCTCAACGTATATAGAGTAATGTGCCGGTCGGTGACATTTTTCCGAATGGCTTCAAAGAGCTTTGAAACTTGGAACTTCGCCCGACGTGTGGCGTCTGGCTTTTGGTCGCGGTTGCGTCGGCACGATTTCCGGTATATACAGCCCCACCAAGTGAATAACGTGAAGCGCCAAATTGGTCCCATTTTGGATCACCACACCTATTTATTTTCACTTCTTCGCAATCTGGCCATTTAAAATGCCAAAAATGCGTAATCACGCATCGTCTATAGAACCGTGAAGGCTTAATTCATTGACTGCCTCAATACTTTGTGTCGGAATCGCTGACCAAGGCATCAGTGTCACATGGTCGGATGCACCAATGTGGTGCAGCCGTCACAACATTGTAGGATCAAGGGCTTCCCCCCTTTATCCCCTCTTGCCTCAGTTCCTAGTTTAGACATGATGAACAACAGACACGACGAGAATATACTTTGATTACGAATGCATGCATTGATATTTATTTGCTTACCCTGTTTATTCCAACACTTTGTATACCGACCCTTGGAATCTATCACAGCCTGAAGACGGTCAGGCACGCTGTCGATAAGGTCATTAACAAGCGTCATTTCCAATTCATCCGAAACATTTGTCGCAATGTTTTTGAAGGTGATCCAATGCGGCCTGGGATTTCTTCATATGCGCCATGTTCGAATCACGTTTGAAGATTTGCTGTTTGAGGCATGACCAGAGGTTCTCAATGGGATTCAGGTCGGGGCTGTATGGCGGCCATTCCAGGGAAGTCATCCCTAGCGCCTCGAGGCAAATTTTCACGTTTCTGGCCATGTAAATCGGCAAATTATCATTCTTAAAGATAGTGTCACTATCGAGCATGGTTGGGAGGTATTCATCAAGGTGATCATAGTGAACCGCGCTTGTGACGCCGCCTCTCTTCGAGTCGGGGTCCCTCGGGAGGACGACGAGAGGACCCTGATTTCCGTAGCGAATTCCACACCAAAGCATGCGGATATACCGGGGTTTCTTTTATTCTTGCTTGTACATAATCGAACTCGGTTGCTTTCAAGCCTATAATGAGCCCATTCCGCTGCTTAGAACCTGAGTTATTGTAATCACAAGTTTAAGGTGCAATTCCGGCCGGCAGGGCGCCAAATCCACTCCTGGGTCTGTCCATCGCCGCGCTCAACAGCGCATTCATCTGTCTATCGAACGCAAAGAAACTACGCAAGCGGCTTTTCAAGGAACTTGAGCGCGAATTGGAACCTTTTTTAGACATGATCTTCCCTCAAAAATGGGCATTGTGCGGCTTGGCGATGCATGACTCCCCTTGCCTTGGGATATCGTGCGATTGCCTCCGTAGAAACATGAGGAGCGCATATTTCTTGAAGCTCTTTGGTGGTAGTGAATGGCTCTTGATTTATGTTTGTCTGGAAGCGCCGCAAATCGTGTTTTGTTAGCTTGTTCGGGTGCCCTCGCCCTTTTGGTAAGATCCCCCAATCTTGGGTAGTGAACCATTTTTTAATGCCAATAAACGAGGCTTGGGTGATTACCCTCGTCATTAGCGATCTGCTTAGCCGATTTGACTACTGTTAAGGCTGAATAGAAGCGAGTCCTACTGCGTGCCGTCAAATGTTTTTTTGAATGGCTTCAAAGGGTGTGGTAGCGTAGTCACGGCTGCTCAAAGATGATGGGTTGAGTTTTGGATGAAGCTAAATTGACGCGTCGCGACGAAAAGTGGGGAGACTTTCGAGTTATTCACTTGGGGCAACTGTACGCGGGCCTTCGTTGTCTGTCAGGCGCTGACTAAAACAGACATGCTGGTTGGCCAATCCTACATAGGTAGCATGGGGGGGGGGCACACTACGGCACACCAGTAACACCCCACGCAAGTTTGCAACGCTTTGCCCGCCGCGTCGTGTACTTGCGGCGCTGTCTTCGTCGGGGGCATTGGCAAAGGTGGGTAACTACGCATGACTTGTCTCGACTTCTTTGCTTGTTTCTGTTTGACTTAGGAAATCTCTTTGCTGTTTCGTAACACGGATTAGGGGCCTTCGGATTGGTTGCAGCTTGACAGGAACGCCGAGCGCTTACAAACACGAGCTTCCGTCATAAACAACAAGACAACTCATCGACTCTACCTTCCTTCCTCCTTTACAATACTCTCTTCATTTTTAAGAATCACGAGAACAGATCGAAATAAAGGAAGAATTGCCGAGGAATCAGGCACACACGTGTCTGCTAGTACCCTCAAAAAAAGACATATCTCAGCACTTATCATCGAAACTTCAAACACCATCCCAAACACACACACACACACACACACACACACACACACACACAAACACACACAAACACACACACATCCAGTCTCGCGATGCAAGCCCCCCAAAATACAACCACCATGGCCATCGAGTCCTCCCCCCTCCTCGCAGAACCTGCCAGCGAGACCTCCTACCCAACAGCCTACGACGCAAAATCAATAGAAACATCCTACTCATCCACCTCCTGCTCCTCCTCCTCCTCCCGCCCCTTCGACTACGGGCCCCTCCTCCGCGACATCATCATAGGCTTCTCCGACGGCCTCACCGTGCCTTTCGCCCTCACAGCCGGCCTCTCCAGCCTCGGCAGCACCAAACTCGTCATCATGGGCGGCCTTGCTGAGCTCTTCTCCGGGATGATCTCCATGGGCCTGGGCGCTTATCTCGCCGCCGCGACGGAGCGCGATACATTTACCTCGCAGGCTTCCATGCAGCATGCCCACAACGCCACGCGGGGTGTCGAGGAGCGGCGCGCAGAAATCTATAGTATTCTGCTGGATCGGTATGGCTTGTCGAGGAAGAGCGTGAAGCCTCTCGTGGATGAACTCTGTGCGGATAGTGAGCGCTGGGCGCGGTTTAAGACGGATTTTGGGTGTGGGGGTGGGGAGGAGCCGTCTGTGCATCGGGCGTGGGTGTCGGGGCTGACTATGGGGGTGAGCTATTTCCTTGGGGGTCTGATTCCGATGATTCCGTATTTTGTGCTGGAGAATGTGGCGAATGCGTTGGTAGTATCGGTTGCGGTGACGGTGGTGGTGTTGCTGGCGTTTGGGTATGTGAAGAACTATGTGGCGATTCGGAATCATAGGGCTGGGCTATGGGGGGCGGCGCAGACGTTGGTGATTGGGGTTTTGGCTGCGGGGACGAGCTATGTTATTGTGAAGGGCTTGGATCGGGGGACTGATTGAGGCGATGGAGAAGAAAAAGGACATTGGGCTCGGGGGGCGTACATGGCGTTGGCGTTTGTCTCTACTTTGCTATCTTCATCATGACCTGTATGACATAGCGTGAGTTTTCTGTCCATAATTCCACCAGTTATGTGTCCATGACGACCTGTAAGAAGACACAACATGAGCTTTCACTGTCCATATTCAGTCGCAGTATGCAACGTTATGCCACCAGCTGAGCAATGTCCCTTCACAAACATGAAAGCCTCTCCCCGGGACTTGTACGCCGTACAAACCTAAGCATTCCTCACCAACGCAATGTCGTCTCAATCTGGCGCCCAGATATCCTCAAAAACACAGCCACCGCCAAGTATCCCATCCTGATTCCTCACACAGGAGCCACCTCCCTCACATCATCCTTCACATCCGGCAGCCACCCCCTCGGCCGCTCACTACCCCTCACCGCAAGCCCATACCCCAACTTCTCAACTTTCTGAACACTCTGCCTCGCCGCCTCCATCTTACACCTATAATCCTTCGTCGGAATCTCCCTCAGCAGCTCAAAAGCACAACCTAACTGCTGAATATCCGCAAGTATGCTCCTCCCGTCAGCCCCGCACAACATGGCCCCATTCTGCGCCATCGTCACAGTCGCAAAGCGCATCAATTCGCCAAAGAGGTCGAAAATGCCGAACATGTAGTCGTGCGACGTGAGCTGCATGTCCGCTGGGAGGAATGCCTGTGCGGCCTCCGGGGAGAGGAGCTGCTGGTGGCGGAGGTAGTATTCAAAGGAGAGTGCCTCGATGAGCTCTTCCAGGCAGCGGAGGGGCCAGGTGTATCTGTAGCGGTTGATGGACTTTAGGTCCGGGGCGATTTTCTCCAGATGGGTGGTGATTTCGGAGAGGCGTGTTGAGATGTCTTTTTGTGTGGAGGGGGGAAGCTTTTGGTTGAGGTGTTTGACGCTGGACTTGTTTTAGTATGCAGAATTTGGGTTCAGTGTTTCCAGATGTTTAGTGCTTTTTGTTTTTATTGCAAGGCGTCACATACCGTTGTAACGCAAAGATGCTGTGAATTTGTTTCATTAACCGTCAGTTCAAGTTGCGCAAACCACGTTCAAATCGCTGGGAGACTCAGCAAGCCTAGTGCCACAGCTCAGCTTAGCTCACATCTTTTTACTCAGGGCCGTCACATCCCTGGATACCTTGACGATCCTTTCCCTCCGGTCGTGGTGCTCATCGAGTTCGTCCCGGAAGGTCTCAAACATGGAGTGGAAGCGTCCGTGGGGCAGCTCGCCCGTCGGCTTGGGGCGGGCATTGCCATCTCGGTCACGCTTAATGCCGCTAGACATGCTTGCCGATAAGTCGTGGACTGAACAGAGGGGGCGGAACAGAGTCTAGAGAAAGAAGGGGGATGAGAGCCAGTCAGTTGATAAGTCAGTCTGTAGACTGTGAGTTCATCATGGACAAGGCCAGTGAGGTGAAGTTGAAAAAAGAGTGGATCCTTGTCCCAGGCTGACGAATCAAACCCCGATGTAGTTGCAGTGGGGACAGCTCATACACGACAACCCTCGACCACGAACCGTTTACACACTCATCCCTCTTCACACCTCACCTCAACAGCCGCCGCCCCTGGGCAATGTGTCTGAAAGCCCACAAGAGCCTCGCAAGAGCCTCGCAACTATACTCTCTCAACCATTAATACACCCCCCATACCATCACTCACTCCCATCATGTCCCCCCTAGCATCCCTCCTCCGCCCCCTCCCCCTTTTCCTCCTCGCCCTCCTCCTCCGCCTCACCCTCCTCCTCTACGGAACCTGGCAAGACGCCCACTCCGCCGTGAAATATACCGACATCGACTACCTCGTCTTCACAGACGCCTCCCGCCTCGTCTCCGCCTCTCAATCCCCCTACGCGCGCGACACGTACCGCTACACGCCCCTCCTCGCATGGCTCCTCCTCCCCACTTCGGTCTTCTTCCCCGCGGGCAAAATCATTTTTGCCCTGGGGGACATTTTAGCTGGATGGCTTATGCTGCGGCTTCTTCGGAAGAGGGACATGAGTGCTGAGCGGGCTGGGGGCTTTGCGAGCCTGTGGCTTTGGAATCCGATGGTTGCGACGATGAGTACGCGGGGGAGTGCGGAGGGTTTGCTGGGTGTTTTGACAGTGGCTTTGCTGTGGGCTGTGGAGGGGCAGTGTTTTGTGCTTGCGGGGGTTGTGCTTGGGCTGGGGGTGCATTTTAAGATATACCCGTTTATATGGGCTCCTGCGATTCTGTGGTGGATGGATCGTGAGAATCTGGGGGGGAGCAGGATGGGGAAGGCTGCGTGTGCGTATGATGATGCGCGGGGGATCTGTGCGCGCGTGATGGGATTTGTGTCCTGGGAGAGGGTCAAGTTTGTGGTTGTGAGTTTGGGGACGTTTATGGGTTTGAATGTGCTCATGTACTGGATGTACGTAACCCCTTCCTTTCCTTTTCTTCCCTTGGAGCATGGCCTAGATATGGGATTTCGAGTGTATCGAGCACATTCTCATATGGGATCTCAAATCTCTCCCGCACATACTCATGTGGTCAACACGCAACTACATCTTTCAGCCCCATGTATTAACGCTACCCTGATAGCTACGGAATGCCTTTTATTCAACATACCTTCTCCCACCACATGACGCGCCTGGACCATCGGCACAATTTCTCCCCGTACAACACCCTCTTGTACCTCCGTTCCGCGACCAATGATGCCTCTTCTCCGTCTTCGATGATGTCGCGTATCGAGGCCCTCGCGTTTGTGCCGCAGCTGCTGCTCTCGTGCGTGGTGATTCCGCTGGTGTTGGCCAAGAAGGACCTTGCGACGAGTATGATGGCGCAGACGTTTGCGTTTGTAACTTTTAACAAGGTCTGCACGTCACAGGTGTGTTTTCTCTCCTTTACCTTTTACTTCAGTCGCAGTCATCGATTTTCTTTTTTTAATATTCTTCTTGCCTCTGGTTTGCCGTTGCTTGTTCCTGATTCCTTGTCTCTCACTCTTCATCTCTGTCCTAAGTCCTGGGTTCTTTCTCATGCCTCCCCCTCACACGCGCACCCTGAACAAGTCCACACGACGATGTCCAAGAACAAGAAATATAATACTGACTCCTACCTATAGTACTTCCTCTGGTACATGGTCTTCCTTCCCCTCTACCTCCCCTCATCAAGCCTCCTCCGCAACCCCCCCGTCGGTCTATCCGCCCTAATCCTCTGGCTCGCCTCCCAGAGCGCATGGCTGCACCAGGGCTACCAACTCGAGTTTTTAGGTCAGAGCACATTTTTTCCCGGTCTCTGGGCGTCATCTCTGGTGTTCTTTGTGGCGAATTGCTGGATTCTGGGCATCGTGATTGGGGATGGGGCTAGGGAGCACATTCCGGAGGCTAGACCTGTCAAAAGGCAACTTGTAGGAGATAGAATGATCAAAGATTCAACTCAAGGGTAATCCAAAAAAGAGGACTATATTGTACGTAGATATTCTGTGCTGTAGACCTAAAACAACAAATTTCTCATTTTGGGTATCTAATTCCGTGTATGCATATTCCCCATTAAACAGTGACAGATATACAAAGACAAACACCAAAAACCCAAGACCGGAAAATAAGTACTAGAAATGCTGGGTCGTTCTGTTTTTATCTCCGTGCCAGTCAGTTTGCTCTGTCATTTTATTTGAGCCGTTGAGGTTTTCGTGCAAATGTGAGTGGGTGATGATCCCTTGTGTGAAGAGTGTCTGGCGCCTTTTTGTTCATTCCCCACAAATATGTTGCGATATAGGATAGATAGTTAGAGAGAAAAGAAAGAGCAGATGGAAGACATAGATGGCCTGCTCCTCTGCTTCTACTGTGGACCGGCTAAATGAAGCGTAGTATCCCTGTGGTTCAGTGTAGGATAGTGTCTGAGTCCTTGTCAGCTCCAGTCTTATGATATGGCTAAAAGAAAGCCTAGAGATAAGGGGGGGGGGGCTGATGCACGGCGCTCTTCTTGAGACGGCTGCATGCAGTTTGCAACCTTTCAGAGCTTGCCGTGTCGTCAATGTCGCCTTACCGGAAGATCTCCAACCCAACAAAATCCCATTGGACTTTGGCGGTTGCAGCATCGGTAGGCGGGATACCTCATGTGTCCAATGACCCTACATAATCTCTTCGTCTCGAGCCCTCACCACGAACCAGGGAGCCCTCATCTAGAGTTTAGTGAATAGTAATACGCGTCGCAAGAGATCGATAATTCGCAAGCTTCAGAGACGTGATCTTCGTCCGAGGGTATTCCGGCACAATGACCATCCTGCCGTCTTTGTTGTACGATATACTGCCAAAGCTGTCGCAGAGCTCCGCAAAGGCCACATGCGGGCGCACTCGCCCCATTTCCGCTAGAATCGCATCGTTCCAGACCCCGGAGCACTGCCCGTTTTCCATGAGAAAGTATGGATTCAGAGGAGGGAGAATCGATTCTGCGGCCAAGGAAATATTAGCAATAGCACTCAATGAGCCTCTCACAAATAGCACGCATAGCCAGAAGAAGAAGACAGACAGACAGACGAAGCTTACCAAGATCAACAAAGCGAATCCGGAGGTACTGAACCTCCTTGAAATTCTCCAACGCCTTAATCGCCGACAAGACCAGCTTCTCAAACGCCTTGATGAATCCCAGCTCTTGAATCCCAGACCCCGACTCCTGGACATCGTACCCAAACTCATGCAAATTACCTGACTCATGTCGACAGCAATTCTTGACAGTCAAATCGATCGATCGCAGCCGCGTCGTGGTCGGATCCGCCAAACGACTACTCAGGTTAAAGAGCCGGTGGCATATGCGGCCCGTGTACGAAAAATGCTCCAGGCGAGGGAGTACCTCGGCCATGCGAGAGCAAATATGTGTCGTGGCGGCTACCTTGCCGTAAAAAGCAGCCATGATGCCCTCGCGTCGATAATCGTTCTCCAGGCAGAGACTGAAATTCGTGATGCGACTCGGCAGCGAGGGCATGAATTCAGCCATGGTGATGTAGCTCTTTGACTTGGGCTTGCTGTACGAAGCCTGCCATTCCTGCAAGTTTGGTAAGGCGCTCAAAATCGTGTGGGAGTCGGCGCGATCTCGAATGAGGTTCCACTGACCGCGGGTGACAAGGGTGCGGACCGAGTGGATGGGTTCCAAGGAAGTAGCCCGGACAGACGCTAGGCGAGCGTCGGCGCGGCCAAAGTAGACTACTTTGGGGGCTTTTCTTCGCTCGCCGCCTTCCAGGGTCAGGACTTGCGCCGAGGGAATCGATTGAGAGACAAATCGGAACACTTGGTCCAGAGTGCAGTTGTTCGCGGGCAGAGTATAGGCTGCATGGCTCAGGCCGTCGGATGTAGCTGTTGGCAAGCCCAGCGAGTTGGCAGAGGCGATGGGGCTGAATGTCGGTTGAAAGACTGGGAACCAGATTTCCACGTGCTTGATGTGGCGGGTCAAGTGTGGCTGGCTGGCGAGGTGCAGCACGGTGTCGTTGATGGAGTCAATGGTAGCTTTGAGCTTGATGTGTCTGTAGAGTCGCTGTTGGACCAAGTCTCTCCAAATAGGGTTGACCAAGGCCAAGTCGGCCAATTCTCGCCGACGGCAATGTCGCAGGGCGCTGCTCCAGCTTTTGGTCAACTTGGATACTCTCATGGCGCTGCTCGAAGTTGGCGAGATGCAATAGCCGAACAAGTGGTCCAGGATGGCTTCGTGGACTTCAATGGGCAATTCATCGAACTTGGTCGGTCGCGAAGGTTCCGTGGGAGTGACATCCTCGCCGCTGGCGAGCGAAGAACAGTCGTTGTATGCGTCTGCGTCGATGTCATATTCGGAGTTCGAGAGGGAGGAGAGGCAGCATACAGGTGCATTTCGATTGTCGGGCAAAGGAAAAGGCGTGCTACTGGGTCTGGTCGGCGGTACAATCGTCGGGCTCTTGGCTTGTTCTGTCAAAGGTGGGCTAGACTGGCCTGGGGAGGCAGGACTGGAAGATGTGTTGAGAAAGGCTGCCACCAGGGACGAGGTCATCAACGAGTTGAAGTCTGCGTCAGCGAGATCACGAGCGTCTTCTTCAGCCGCCACCTGCGTGCAAGTGTCCCGTGACAAGCCGACGCCCCTGACTGACATCGCAGCACGGCTTTTGTCTGTGCAAGCCGATCTGAATGGCTCCATGTTGAATCTTGCTTGTTCTTGCAAAACGTCGAATTACAACGGGTGTCGGATGTATGACTCGGTCGGCAGGAGGAGCATGTTCAGTTGAGAAATATCTAGCGATCCTCTTAATGACTCAGGCACTGCCAAGAGGAGGAGGAAGGCAGCCTGCCGATACGCTTTAATCGCAGCAGCCAAGTCTCCAAGTCTGGACGGTGAAAGTGGAGGCGGCGGAGGCGCGGCTGGGTTGGTTCGCGAGGGACTTTATTCGGTAATGCCGCGAACAATGATGGCGACTAGCAGACTGCTCCGTAAGACGTGAGGCCTCTGCGATAAGAATAAAGGCGTGCGGCCTTTGCAATGAGGAGCAAAGGGCAGAGCCGCACGCAGGGAAGAGACAGACAAGGTGTCTTCTAGTGAGGAAGCCGTGACGAGAATGGCAATGATGGAGGACGACGTGACGGATGGTCGCCTGGTAGAGGGCGAGGCGAGGGCGAGGCGAGGGCGAGGCGAGGGCGAAGCAGAGGCAATCAAGAGAACAGCAACAAGGAGATGTAAAGCGGTGCGCGAGACGAGTGAGAGGATGAGTGAGTGTACGTGTTGGGCGAAGAAGCGGAATTGGGGACCGGTAACCCGGAGAGTTTGGAGACAACGAATCCGATCGGCTGATGAGGGCGGTGGATGCGGCGGCGTGGAGCGGTAGATGATGGGGTGCAGAGTACCTATGGAGCATGTGACTGTGTGCCTAGATTTCTCGATCAGGTACTTCCATGTACTCCAGTCTCCATGTACTCTATACATACACATGTATACGGACTAAAGGAGGGAAGGATTGGCTGCGAAGATCCGCGCGTTCATGCTGTATCATCCATATTGCTTAGAGTTATGCTGTCTATCCGTATGCTCAGTTGGTCATGATGTTCAATAGGGTATGTAGGTTGTATAAATTGAATTCATGCTTCAACACGAGCACAGCCGAATATCGCTGCCATGTTAGGTACACAACAGCTGGGGACCCTGATGCATGGACTCCGACTGCCATGGAGTGATATGGCATGGGTCGGACCCAAGGCCATCTCGGGAATTACCTTTTATCCTTGCATAGTCCGTTCTCGTCCCACCTTTTGCTCGGCAAATAAAACCGGCCTCCACTCCCACTTTGGTTCTTCGGTTCGCCAAAGAACTGCGAATAAGCTGCATTCATCACCCTGTCGTCGACTCGTCGCTTCTTCTCTGCCTTGTGCGGCAACAGCCTCGTGCTTGCGGCGTTGACCGTGGGAAGCCAGAAAGGTAGATCTCTTTAGCACTCCTTGCGCCGCCTCTGTGTCGTCTTTTGCCTCCTTTATTATTACTCCCTTGCGCCTCTCGCCTACTGCCTCCCTTGGGCCTTGATTTCCTTGGCTCCCTTGGCTCTCTTGGCTTTCTCGTCATTGTCATTCACCCAGGTTGCGAGATGCCAGTCGCAACCGTCAACACCAACATCCACCGCCTCGGGAGAATAGCGCTGCCGGTCGACCGCATCGATCGTGGGGAATCAAGGCAGAACTCAGTCCGTTCCATGCACCAGGTCATCGGCCTGATCCAATAAACTACCTAGGCTTCTCCCTCGGGCTCAAATCTGCAAAATTACCAGACGCTACTCCCTACATGGCCCATGGGTGGATAATGATTTGGCGTCACGCGCACTTCATCCCGATCTAATCCTCCCTCAAGCGCTTCTGCTTGTAGTCATGGAGTCATGTACCCCGCGTCGCTGAGTTGGCCAGCCTGCTGCGCCGAGAAAGATCCCCGCCACCTCGCACTTGGCATCTCGCGTAGGGGCTTTGTTGGGCACGACTGTGACAGACTGGCCTTCATAGACCACATATGTAAATGCGACACGAATAGCACGCCTTTTCACTGACCCAAACGAAGAATATCACGATGCAGCCCGTGTTCTCTCTCCTCTATCTGTTCAGCACAAGATGTCTGACATTGCGACTACGGAGTAGGTGGAGGAGATACACGTTAGGTTACATCGCGATGTTTCTGGTATGTATCAGTTAACCCCCGTGCTGAATTCGACGTCGCGGCACTGGCAGCCATGTCTGGGCGTGTATACATATATATCTTCAGCAAAAAGAAGTCATCCGAGCGTCTGTCACAAATTCGACGTGTAGACATCTTAGCGACCGGCCTCGGCCTCAGATCGGCGAGCTAGGGAAATTGTGCATGCGTGTGTACGTTCGTGAGGCGTTATAATTTCACCAAACTGCACGTATATGTACGTGATGGCAAGGCGTTGGCGTTGCTATCGCCTCAATGAGAAAATGAGAAATATACTTCTTGTGGGCTTCTCTCCCGATCAATCACAAGTATCTTGTCACGGCTTGTAACGTGACAAGCAACAGTGACGGTGGTGACGGTGGACCAAGTGACGACTCCTGGGGCTGTCACCATGGGCCCGGCAGCATCAATTATGTTCCCGAATGAGAAAGACATGGTAATGTCTGCCCAATTCCGTAAGTTGGCCATGCATCCATTGCAGGGTACATGGAGCTGCTTTGGCATAGAAGAGGTAGCTGGTAAGCCATGCCTACTCTTTTGTGATTTACATTCATAACTTCCTTATAATAGACCATCTAGATACTTGACGCTGCACCAGCTCCATTTCCAAGTCACAGGTCTGCTGTCTTCCGCGCATGACTTATTCATCGTCCTCTTCGGCTTGCGCTTTCTTGCTACCTTTTCTCTCCCCCGCCTCACGGCCTAGTGTATCGGAGTCTGTCATTCTGAGGTGAATAGATCCCAACTGAGTTGAATAGGCCCATCACTCCATTGTCGCCGAATAGTGCTTCTTCACGGCTTCCCTTCTTATTGTTTAGCTGCATCTTTTCACGTCATGCTCACTTTAACGCTTCAATCCAGCCATCCCTTTTCATCGCCATGTCCATGTCTTCCCGCTATATTCTTTCACAGTCCCACGCGAAAACCGATGTCCTGAAAATAAATATCCACGAAACCCCAACATAGAAGCTTCCCCCAGACCTTAAAAAGCCGCTGTTAGACGAATCTTCCTCATCAACAAGAACTTGCAAATTACACGACATCATCATGATATTTCTGAACGATATCTCTCTAGGCCTCGTCCTGCTCTGGGCGCATCTCACCGCCGCCATTCCCCCTCCCTCCCCCCCAATCCCTACAAATCCCATCCTCCCCATCGCCTACGCCTCCGCCGCCACCATCATCCCAAATCGATACATCGTCGTCTACAACAACACCTTCAGCAGCAACGCCATCCAAGCCAAAATGGCCTTCTTCTCCACCGCCATCAAGAAACGTAACCTCAACAAGCGCAGCCTCGACGGCCGCCAGCTCTCCACCGAAACCATGTCCTTCAGGATGAACAAATGGCATGCCATGGCCCTTGATGCAGATGATGGCCTCATCGCGGACATTAACCGTGCGAATGAAGTCGCCTACGTAGAGGCCGATCAGTGGATGCATACCAGTGGCACTGTTTCTCAGGCCAATGCCCCGTTGGGCCTGCAGCGTCTCTCGCAAAAGGTCCAGCCTGGGAAGGGGAACGGGAAGGGGTCCTATCTTTTTGATGAGTCTGCCGGGGAGGGGATCATGGTGTATGTGGTTGATACGGGGGTGCGTATTTCCCATGACGAGTTCCAGGGGCGGGCGAGCCACGGAGCCAACTTTGTGGACGTGGGATCGAATGGTGAACTGAATGTATGCATCCTCTTTCTCCTACTGTTCTTCGTTTACCCTTCTCCTCCTCCTCCTCCTACAACAATTTTGACCTTCTTGTCCTACTCCATTTCTTCTCCTTCTTTATATCCCTCCTCCTCCTCCTCATCATCATCATCATCATCATCATCATCAAGAGGGAAAAGGGAAAGAGAAAGCTAACCCGCCACCCCCAAGTCCAACGCAAGCGACGACAACGGCCACGGCAGCCACGTCGCCGGCACCATCGCCAGCACAACCTACGGCGTCGCCAAACGCGCCTCCCTCACCGCCATCAAAGTCCTCAACTCCAAAGGCGAGGGCCCCAACTCCGGTATCCTAGCCGGCCTACAATTCGTCCTGCAGGACGTCGCTCGGAAGAACCTCACGGGACGGGCTGTCATGAATCTTTCCCTGGGGGGAGGTTTCTCGCAGGCCATGAACCATGCTCTGCAGAGTGTGGTCAAAGCAGGAATCGTGTGCGTTGCTGCTGCTGGGAACGATGATGTAAGTCTTTTTTTTTTTTTTTTGCTAGAATAAGGTAGACACAGCGTAGAAAGGAAGGGAAAGAGGAGGGGATCTCCTAAGTAGTTTTGTAACGTCGGGCCACGGGTGTTGGTTGCTAACATGTCGGTCTTGTGTGTAGAAAGACGCAACAAACATGTCCCCCGCCTCGGCACCCAACGCCATCACTGTCGGGGCCATCAACGCGAAAACTGACGCCAAAGCCTCGTTCTCCAACTTTGGTGCCTCGGTGGACATCTATGCTCCTGGCGTGAACGTCCTCTCCGTTGGCCATCTTTCTGATAACGATACTAGGATTCTTAGCGGGACCAGCATGGGTATGTTCATGATGTCTTCGTGTCCCATTGTCTTGGTGACCTTTTGTGGCCCGTTTGTCTCTGTCCTAGGCAAAAGTTTAAAGGAATGTTAACGTCTGGAAAAGCTTCCCCTCATATCGCCGGTCTGGCAGCGTATCTGATGCGGTTGAGGCATATCAAGAATGTTACGCAGGTGAGTGATTTGATTAAGAGGTTGGGCTCGCAGACGAGTGCGCGGGTGAGAGGCAACAGGGAGGGCACGACTTCTGTGATTGCGTATAACGGAGCTTTGGATGTGGACATTGGTGAAGGTGGCGGCAATGGCGGCAATAGAGGAGTCGACAGTGGGAGAAACACCAGTGGGGGAGTCAACAACGGGAGGTTCGGTTGCAAAGGAATCGATTGCGCAGGCATCAATCGCGGGGGACCAGATCACGGAGGAATCAACAACCAAGGAACTACAGGCGCAGGATTCATTAGCGGGTTGCCTGCTCAAGGGCCTAGCATCATCCGACCTACCGTTCCTCAAAATGGTCAACCACGAGTATTCAGGCTCGGAAACATGCAGCATGGACACGTCGTCTTCGTGAATGCCACTGGCGGCAATCGGAAGGGACATGGACACGGGCGCACTGGTCGCTACCGTATTCAACCTTCTCTGCGTACCTAAATGGAAAGACGGACACGTTAACATGAGTCTGGAACCATGTCGATAGGAGGAGTCGAAGGATACGTTTCTGCATTAACACTGTATATAGAGCATTCCAAATCTGTTAAGAGCAGCATTTTGTATATTATGCGCAGCATAGCGGAATATCGGTAATGTAGTGGTACATAACCCGACAAGAGCTTCACTTTGGTGTGATGCACAGCACAGCGAGCTGTGTCAATAAGTCAAGGTACTTAGTCGCATAGAGGTAGAGGGACATATACTTAAAAGAGGATGGCATAGAAGGATGTATCGTGGTGTCTCTCGAGTCTCACTCCATATGAATCCTGAAAGCTAAGACAATGCGACGCATAGTCCCTCAGGAACAAACCTTGTGCCAATGGCAAGTCTTCAAATGTTGCTCGCCAACCAGGACTCGCCAACTTTGACATGGTGTGACAAGACCTGGTTGGGCCATTCCATAGGAGAAGCATGAAGCATGGGGATTATTTTTCGCACTTCTTCGGCACAACCATGGTCATGAAGAGGACCAGATTGCAATTTGACATCCGTGCGGGAGGGAGACATGAGAGAACGACTTGAAAGAGGAATGAGGACAAAATAAAGAAAGCAAGACGCAAACAATGCAACAGCTCGAGTCGAAGCCCAAACCAACTGTTGGCGAGACAGTTCCTAGAAAAGCACGCCCAACTGAAATGCGCGTGAGTGTCATAAAATTCGTATTAGGTATGTATGTACATATGTGCATGTCTGGTATTCGGCTAATCGGGCAACGCTGGCACAGCCCGAGGAAATGCACCATCGGACGACTCGTTAGTAACAAAGGTATTAGTATTGATAACGTAGGGGACAGCAGAGAAATCACGCCAAAGCTGCTGGAAAGAATTAATCAATAAGTATTCTGTCTTCACAGTTCGACCCTGCCGGTTGTGCTTGGACTTGAGTTTGAACTGAACATCTTGTTCAGAAGAAGGGTTGCTTCTTTGAAGACGTTGGGGAACTGTGCACCCATGAGCCAGGCTGTGCCGATCTATGGCGAAAGTTGCGTTAGCTTGTCTGATTGAGAGGGCTGCCGATGGTATCAAAGGGGGAGATTTGTTTAGTACCATTACGCCGGAGACGCAGACGAGGGCAAAGGTGACTATGCCAAACATGAGGGCGGTCTCGCCGGCGTTCATGCCTGACTGCGCATTCGCTACTTGGCTGTTCTGGGACTCGAGCTGCTTGGGATCTTGTGTGGGATACAGAGTCTCGATGAATTGCTCAATCTTGGAGGTGTTAGCCGACGAGAGAAAGATCAGAAAGCGTCTCTTCACCAGGAACCGAGAGAAGGCAGAAATATACCTTGGCGCATCGCACGCTAATGTTGAGATAGTTGGGGTCCTTCGGGTCGTTCTTCTTTTGAATCTTGCGAACATATCTTTGGAACACACCGCATAATGTGCGAAGATTTTGAGTGCAGTCCATCATGATCTGGCAGGCATCGCCCTTTGTGATCTTGACGTTTCGCTTCAAAATGTCGGGGTTGCGGAACATGGACTCCATGGCGGCAATCGCCATGCCCTGAGGAATAGCCACAAAGTTAAAGACACTCTGCTCGCGCATCGCCGCCATGTAAAACAGGCATTCCTCTACATGCTTCAAGGCATCCAGAATCATGTCGGAAACACAGTTGAGAGCCTGTGACTCGTACTTGGGATCAAACATGTCCTCCCACTTGTCGACGTGTCGACTCCAAATCTCCTTGGGGTACCACCGCCGACCATCTTGCCAATCCTCGTGGATGTCGCGGATGATATTGGTCTTTTGGAGAAACTGGCCCATGGATTCGGTCAGGGAGGGTCGTTCTGCAAGCTTGGGGTTACCGAGTTCGGATTCCACAAACAAATTCGTCAGCCCTTCGCCCACCAACCCAGCCACGTAGTGACAGTACAGCTCGTAGTCTTCGATAGTCTGGACGCCGTTCTTGATCATGTCGTCGTTTTGAGCGTAATCAGCCATGCCGTTGCCCATCTTCACAGTGATGTCCTTGATGATGGCGTAGTACTGTGGCTTGATCTTCTTCAGCTCCGTAATGACCACGTCAAACTTTTCCAGCAGCTCCTTGTCCTTCTCATTGCTCTCGTGGAATTGCCAGCCATCGATTTCCATGTTCTCATGGAAGTGGCGAAGCAGAGGAATCTTCTTCTCGAGCGGAATGGTCATGTCGTCCTCAATGGTGTCCAAGCCGCGCAGCACGAGGTAGAACAAGGCGATGGGGACAAGGAGCTCTGGATTCAGCTCCTGAATTACGACGGCGAAGCTGCGACTCGTCAAGCCCAAGAAGCGAAAGCATTCTTTCAGCGTTTCCGATTCGGTTGACGGGTCGCGTCTGTGTACGGGATTGTGCCAGAGCTTCCTGCGATCCGCACTCAGATTAGCTCATGCTACAGACAACGCATCAATAAGACTGCTGAAAAGGGGTAGTGGTCGAGCAGGATGAGGAATTGAGTAGCGCAAACACGTACCATTGGATGACGGCACGTAATTGATTTGGATGCAGCAATAGCGAGAGAAGGCCCATCTTTGAAGGTTGAAGCAGCGATGACGCTGCGCTGAGTAAAAGACTGGCGAGGAAGAAGGAATGAAGAATAAAGAATAGGAGTGTGTTGCAGAAACGCTGTGCAGGACGGTTGGCGTTGCGGCACGCGAAAGGGGCGTCGTCTCAACGTTTCGTGAAACGCGCTCGCCCACTAGCTCTTCTTTGCAGGATACTTGACCGAAAGCGTCAAGACTCGAGAGGAAGAACTGAAAATCCTGCGCTTGGAAGGCCAAGATACAAGCAATAAGGTGGGCAAGATGGTAAATGCGTTTGTGGGGAGGCTAAGAGAAATTGAGAAACTGGTCCGATCCAGGAGCATTTTTTTTCATGGCCCTGATTTCGACTTTTCGAGCTGGAAATTGACTCCACACCTTTTCGGAACGATTGGCCATACTCCGCAGTCGACAGTCGAGACTTTGCGAGAAATGGGCGTCGACGGACTTTGAGCCACCGCTCTGTAGACTGTTGCAGCCTTGTAGGTCGTGTATAACTCCGTAGACGCCGTATAAAGATGCCCGACGAGAAGATCCAAGCACAACTCCTGCAGAAACTGAGTCCTAACGGAGTTACAGTCAGACCTCGATATAACGATACTCACATAGCCGATAACCTCTCGAAAACGATAGGTCAGGGCTGAAAATTCGGGTTTGCCTAACAACTAACGATACCTCGCTAAAACGAAGCCGATACGGAGTACAGTTTGGGTCCAAAAAATCGCTGATATCGTTCTAACGAGGTCATCGCGCCCAATTTTTCGCTGCATTTCTGACCTTCCAGCAGCAAGATTAGGCAGATCCATCATCATGTAGCGCTAGATTTATGCAATAAAGCTTCCAAAAAACGTCATCTTTGACCACCTCGGTACATCACCCTCATTAAACTTCCACATATGGACAATGTATCATGAAAATAACATCAAAAGAAGAAATAAATAAGAGAATTGGATCTTTGTTCAGTTCTCCAACAATATATGTGTCGTAACATGAGGTTGTGCTTGCAAAAAAAATGCAGCGTCTCCATATAGGGTATGTGCGCCATGTGACCACGTGACCCTCACCTGGACGATACCTCGATTTAACGATGGCTCTGAGGCAAACCGAGCAATATCGCTATATCGAGGCTTGACTTTGTGTACAAGTTGGCTTGCGAATTTGACGCCTCGGACAAAGAGCTACAATGCGGGACGCCAATTGGCGTTGATTCGCTGCATGATGTGCTTTTATGGGTCCGGCTTTTCGGAAACTTGTCCTTTCTTCTGCGAGGGTAACATCCGTACGGACGGACGCGCCACAGCAATCTGCGTTGTATGAAGTCAGTGAATTGTGATAACACACGCTCAAATGCTGCTTTGGAGGCAAGGCTAACCTTGTGGAACAGGCGTCGACGGGATAGGCCTTGTTTTGCCAATGACAGCTTTGATTTGGCACATTCATCTTGGACTGAGCAGTCAGGTTTCAGGAATCAGGAATCAGGACAGTGTAGCCTCCATTGACACTGGAGTCTGGGCAGAACTCGCAACCGTTCCGTATACAAACAGGCAACTTCTCTTTGCCACATCTTTCTCCCTCCCAGCCCAGGCAGTACCCTTCACCACAGACAGCATCCCCATTCCAGAGCCCAAGTCCAAACCTTCTCTCCAATACGCCCATCCTCCATCCTCCGATTCTCAACCACCGACGCCATCCGATGCAGCCTCAGAGAGAACACAGTAGAGCATCCTGCCAGTACTACCATCCATACCTTTTCCTGACGCAATAACCGGGGCAATCCCATTCATCCTCACATGGACGCCTGTAGCAAACTTTCTCAAACGGGCAATCGCGATCGTCGCGGCACCAAACAATCGTTTCCGTAGGGCGAGCAAGTAAGACGCCCGGCTGTGTCAAGGTCGGTGCGCTAATGGCAGCAATGGTCATGGCTTCTGCAGCTCCTGCTCCTGCAGTGGTGGCGGCAATGGCAGCAAGCACCTGAGCGGAAAGGTAGGCGGTGCCGAGGGCGGCAATCTTGATCAGGCGCATGATCTTTTGTGTAGTTTTTCGAGTCTTCTGAAAAGTAGTCGTTGTATTCACAACATCAGGAAACGCGAATCTAGCTCAGCGTCTGACGGGATTGTTGCTCGTTTGTTTTGCTTTGAGGAATATTAGAATGTTCTTGGTACGGCTAGCACGAGCTGTCATACTGAGGTCTTGTCTAGGCCTTCAAGTGTTCGGGAAAAAGATAGACTACGATAGCCATAAGATAATTCTATGGTCTGTTTTTCTTTCTGTGTTTTCCTGTTACTAGCCTAGTGTCTTGCTTTGCCTAGCTATTTTCTTCCTAATCGCCGGCTTCAAACCTTGTCACGGGCGAATGACACCTTTCCTCCGATTTCTGTTTAGGAACATAAGTGAACGTGGTGCGTAGCCAGGACTTTGAATACCGTGTCCAAGACGAAGCATGGCATTGTAGTAACCACCGCGACGTTCCTTCCGTAGTTAAAGCGAATCCTCTTTCTTTTGGAAAGAGGCGTATCACGCATAGTGCAATGGGAGACTGAACGCCATGAAAAGCTTTTTAATGGCCGAAGAGAAGCATACGTAGTACAAAGTACATTTACATGCAGATTGATTCGCATATTCAACCCAAAGAGGCACAAGCCAGAGAAGGTAGGCATCATACAGTCATCCAGGCAGACACTACCTCATTGCGACAAACGACGATGCAAGGCCATGGCTTCAGCCTTCATGAAAGATCCGATTCGGCGGGATTTATATAATGCCCCTTCCGAATTTCTTGAACCTTCCAGAAATAATAATGGTATAAAGAAGGCCCCAAGATTTTATCAGGTTCCCAATCTGAAATGGGCGCAGGGGAACTACACAATAGGAAGTAGGCTAGGGAAATACCTTGCGATGCGTGGCGCGAGCACTGTATTTTCAAGGCAGCAACTGTTTTGATATACGATCAAGCAATATATTTGTTGTCTCCAAAGATCACAGTACTTGAAGGATCGGACAAAGGCCATATTTAGTCTATCGGAGTCAATAGCGGACCTCGGTTCCTCGCTGCATCCTGATGGTTGCATCATTACGAGCTGTCGAGGTCCCACAAGTATCTGAAGCAGCCAAATGGTCGGGAAGCTGTCGACCAGGTAGGATAGTCTAAACCTCGAAGCCATGATTATTTAGAGACTGCGTCAGAGGTTGTCTGGAATGCCAACGCAATAAAACTCCCAGAAATGCTTACCAGGGACTTTGTAACCAATGGAGCTGCATCACAAGCCCTGGCAGGCAGTGGCCATGGAATTCATCACCGACCTTCCGCTCGAGATCATCTGAGATGAAAAGGAAAAAGAAGGAGATCTTGAGGGAAAGGAAGGATATCTGAAGAGGAGGCGCCGCGAAAAGAATAAGAAAGAAGATCATGTGACGACTTACAAGAGATCTCAGCGCCTCAACCATGACTGCCATCCCGACCTCGCCCACGTCCTGGACTGCATGTAACACCTTGAAGCTGGCCATCCACGAACCTGACTAACATCCCTTCGGCGCCGAAATGATCATCTTCTACATCGCCGACACGCGTCCCCGACAAACGCGCCTCGATAAATAACCTCGGCCGCGCCTGGAGCTTCAACTGCACCTGCAGGCTGCAGCCACTGCAGACTCATCCAACAAGCGTCTCCAGCGTCCCCACGACGTCATGGATTTCTGCACAGGGCTTCATCTCAGTCCCCGTAGCGACCGAAAGCCTTATGAGCCTATTCTGCCTGAAGAACCTCGACAAAGTTGCATCTGAAGCCTGTGTCGTCACTGCCGTGGCGTACTGCTTCAAGGGCAAATACAGCGAGACGCGACAGTGGGTCATTCGGGCTCTCGGCGGCAAGGCTGAGTCGCTGACTGCCTGGTAGCCCGCCACAGAGCGAGGATATCCAGGACCTGGCAGTTTTGGATTTTTGGCCGACGAGCCGGAAAAGCAACATTGCTGGCTAACGGCTTTCGCATCAAAGAAGCTATGTACAACCTTGAGGCGGCGAGCAAGAGCAAGATGAAAAGAACATGGTGGGAACGGCACTAAGTCCAGGTACCTAACCGAGAAAGGCACCTGTTGTGCACCGTCCCACAAATGTGCCGGAAATGGAAGTATCTGGACATCCCCGTCATTCATGACCCCTGGAGAGCATAACTATCGCAAGGCGAAGAGATAATAGTCGCGATCGTCTGCGATGGTTTCTGTGCGGAAGCCCCTCTAATTATACTCCTTAGTGCAATATGCATCGTTTGAGCGGCAGACTTGGAGCTGCGTGCCGTCCCGATGGTGATGCGATGAGCGATGAGTGATGGCCAAAGTTTGTTCGTGGCAGCCAGGGCGAGTTTTGCACTGGTAAGTTGTCGTTGGTTTGAACATGCATTGCGCTTGGAATCCCACGGTAGCATTATTTGCGTCACTGGCCTCATCTACGGATACATCAGGCGTCATAAGTATCCAGCATTCGTACGCTCTATGAGGTCTATGTAGGATGGATCCGATGGAATGCATCAGCAGCTACCAGATTCTGTTCTGGTACAGTGGTACTCTTCGTGGAAGGCTCCTTTATATATCGGCAGTCCGTCTTCCCTGCCTGCTTCGAAGACGTTCCCACGGAGTCATGGACACGAACGTAGTTTGAAATAGCAAGAATATACCTTTGTGAGATCTTTTCCGTGAATTTATTTTCTGCTCTTTTTTTCCTACACCATCGTCCTCTTATATTAGCACAATTCCATCGTCAGCATGGGTAAACGTCCCACGATGACAGTGCTGGAGACGCTGGATCTTTTTGGCGTCTTCGGTGCTGTTCTCCTCGCTGCCGTATCGGCCCTGGTGACCGGCGCTTTTGGGAGAGGCCCGGAGGATGAGAAGTCGTTGTATCTTTATGTGTGTTATGCAGCGACTCGGAAGATGTTGTCTCGGTGCTCGGCAGCGCAAATACAGTAAGTCGTTACATTCTATCCGCTCCCGCATCTCCCCCCTCCCCTTTCCCTTAAAATGAAAGAAAAAATAAGCAAGGAGGAAGATAGGAGTAGTAGTACCTCATAGAAGAAGAGGGAGAGAAAAATCGATGAGAAAGCGAGCAGGCAAGCCAGCTAATGCACCCATGTTCCATCTCGACAGATTCATCTGTCCCCCAACAAAGGCAGCCTATGAGAGCCACGCAAAAATATTCCAAATGTCGCCTCGGTCAGTCGACTTGCCGCACGATGTACGAGGCTTCTGGTTCGGGGACCCAAACGCCGAACACGTCCTTATTTGGTATCATGGTGTGTGTAGCCAGGTCATTCCCGTCCGTTCATCCACAGAACTGACCAACTGTTGGGCGCAGGAGGTGGCTTCACTATGCCCGGCCCGGAAGGCCACTTCAAGTTCCTAATGAAATACATCAAAACCCGGCCGAGCAACAAGCCAAGCCTCTCCATCCTGTTCCCTGACTACTCTCTGAGTCCGCAGGCCCAGTATCCCACGCAGCTCATCCAGGCAGTCGAGACGCTACGCTATCTCATCACAACCACCAAGCGCAGCCCATCCAACATCATGATCGGCGGTGACTCGGCTGGCGGCAACCTTGTCATGGGAGTCTTATCTCACTTGAAGCACCCCCATAAGGCCATCGACGAGCTAACACTGACTGAGCCGCTTGCCGCAGCGATGATGATGGGTCCCTGGTTGGCGCTCAATGACCCGGATCCGATTCTAGCGGGCTATAGTGGCAGAGACAGTATGACGGAGTTGTCGCTGGTCCATTGGTCTCGCGATTACATGGGCAGCGCGACCCCAGATCCTTACACGGATCCGTCGTGCGCGCCGGCCGAGTGGTTCCGCGAGGTCCCTGTCCACAAGATGTTCGTCATGGTTGGATCCAACGAGTATCTGTTGCCGTGCATTGATGATTTTGTGAAGAAGTTAGAAGTGAGTGTAATTACTTCCTTGTCTCCTGCATCTCCCTACCTCTCTGCTTTAGCTTGTTTTGGGACGAAAGAGCCCTGAGAACGACGTTTTGCTTGTCTGGTGCTAACAGGCGCCACAGGCTGGCTATGGTCCCGTGGAGTATTATGTCGCGGACAAGGAAGTTCACGATGCGCCGTTTGTTAACTTATTGTATAACTGCTGGGCTCCTACCGGTCAAGGGACGAAGTTGAAGGAGTGGATTGAGGGCGTGATTGCTTGAGAATTTGTCGCATCATTGTGTGCTGTGACCTTTGATGAATTGAATGGAACCGGTCGGACCTGCGAGAAGTCTTTGAGAACGTGGAAGCTCATCCGGATACAATGGTACCCCTTCTTATGCTGGCGACGGTCAATCTTCATGTAATCGGATGATTTGGATAGTCGTCATACCATACAAGATCAACAAACACAAGTCACCAGGTCTAAGTCGATCGGGTTTTGGTGTACAAGTCTCAGCAAAAAGTCAGGATAGGCCGAAAATGTATTAACTCGAGTGTAGCTATTGGCTGACAATGGAGAATCTATAGAAAGATCAAAGAGAAGGGAAAAGCACCAACTTTAACTGCAATATGCTCGTGCTTCTTTGCACTACCCTCCTTCCCGTCGATCCTGCAGGCTGCCACTGGCCAGAATTGACCTTCCTATGACGCGTTCTGTCTCAACTTTGAACTGCGCGCTTACTGCTCCAGTGAGGTATCTTACGGAGTAGAGACGTATGCACCCAAGTTGGACAAACACGGTGAGGCATGGTTCAATACGACCGCATTGAACGGTGCGCGTTTGCAAGGAGGGGGTTCCGTAGCAAGCTCAGGTTAGCCGATCAGCCGACTTGTCGTCCTCGACACGATTGGCTTTTGCTCCAGCCTCCAAGACCAGATGCGTGATGCTCGTACCGGAACTGAGGAAGCAAATCTCGCAATGTTGAGGCAACTTCTGATGGAAAGATAGAGCGAAAGTCCCTCTGGAAAGACTTCTCGCTCACATCCTTTTAGTTATGGAATGGCGAATTGATTCCACAGAGCAACCTTGAGCTGATCAGCCATCTTCGTGACCATCGTCCGTGTGTTCATGCTGTTGGTTCAGCACCCCGCGGCCGGTCACACAAGCAGAAAACCCGTCGAACGACGAGGGGTTCAGGTGTTCATGTCTTGAGCTGTAGTCACTGGCACCGAACGGAAGAGACTTGAATGTGATGCGTTGTACTTGTACGCCCATGAGTCATGACAGCAGGCTTTTATGGCTGGAGCCTGGCTTCCTCGACAAATAGAACAAGAGGTCCATGACAAGAGTATACTGTCATGTAATAAAGTGTATCAGCAGCACTCCCTGGGCCCTGGCTATCAGCAGCACCCAGATCCTGCTCTTGACTTCTTTGTACGAGGTCCTCTTTCCCATCAGCCGTCCGTCTTTCCTATCCTCCGCAGTCAAAGTAGATTTGAGCAACAAGTGGTACATCTTGGCCGCATCTTCTTCGTGACGCCTTTTTTTGCCTTCGTCTCGATCACCACTTGTCCGATTCCTCATCAATATGGTGCATCGCCCCATGCTGTCAGTGCTGGAGTTTCTGGACCTTTTCGCCGCCCTCGGTGCTGTACTCCTCACTGCCGTGTCGGCCTTATTGTCTGACCTGCCCGGGAGGGGACCTGATGACGAGCCATCGCTATATCTTCACGTGTGTTATGCAGCGACTCGGAGGTTGCTGGCTCGATGCTCGGCAGAGCAGTTACAGTAAGTTGTTGCACATGTTCGTCGATGAAGAAGAGGAGAAGTAAGCCAGCTAATGCAGCCATATACACTGGCAGGTGGCTCCTTCCGCGTGCAAGTGTGGTATATCAGCAACAAACGAGAGCATTTGGATTGACGCCTCGCGTGATCGACTTGCCGCACGGCGCGCGAGGCAATTGGATCGGGGATCCGGGCGCCGAGCATGTGCTTGTCTGGTATCACGGTGTGTTGCGAAGCCATTCCCAACCGTCATGGGTTATCCATCATTCGTCATCTATAGAACTGACCAACTGTTGGGCGCAGGTGGCGGTTTCGGCCTGCCCGTTTTGCACGGGCACATCAAGTTCCTCATGCGGTTCATCAAATCTCGGGGAAGCCGCAAGCCAAGCCTCTCCATATTATTCCTCGAATACACCCTGGCCCCGATAGCCCAGTATCCCACGCAGCTAATCCAGGCAGTCGAGACGCTGCGCTATCTCATCACAACCATGAAGCACAGCCCATCCAACATCATGATCGGCGGTGACTCGGCTGGCGGCAACCTGGTTACTGCGGTTTTGTCCCATTTAAAATACGGCCATGAGGCCATCGACAAGCTTACGCTGAGCGAGCCGCTCGCCGCAGCGATCATGATGGCTCCCTGGACGGGGCTGAACAAGCCGGATGTGCTTCTGGAGCGCTATAGTGGCGGCGATGTCGTTTCGAAACCATCGCTGCACAGATGGGCTGTCAACTACACGGGCGACGCGACGCCGGATTATTACACGGATGCATCGCGCGCGCCGGCCGAGTGGTTCCGCGGGTTCCCTGTCAACAAGATTCTAGTCTTGGCTGGGCAGCACGAGTACCTGTTGCCGGCAATTGATGGGTTTGTCAAGACGTTGCAAGTGAGTGTTCTTTTTCTTTGTCTTCTTCGTCTACTCGTCTCTTTGGTTCGTTCTGTTCTTGGAGTGAGGCTTTGGCAACATCGCTATGTTGCGGACGTGGGGTTATATCATCATCGGAGTCTAATAGGCGCTCACAGGCTGGTTATGGTCCCGTCGAGTTTTACGTCGCGGACAAAGAAGTGCACGATGCGCCGTTTGTCAACTTGTTCTGTCATGACTATTCTCCTACTAGACAAGGGACGAAGCTGATGGACTGGATCGAGGGAATGATTGCATGAGGACCGTGACGAAAGTTCTGTAATGCGAGCTTTCATGACTTGGACAAAACGGGTTGATACTGAAGTAGTTGACGATAACGTGGAGGTCATTCAGCTACAAGGAACCCTTCCCTGTGGCTACAGCCTTAGTTTGTCGGAAATCGTTTGGATAGTGTTGGGTCAACAGGGACGGGTAAAACATTAAGATATCAAATGCATGCATTCATAATGGGTGAGTCAACAATGTATGTTCGTATGGTGACTTGACTTTTAAGAGGGGAAGGGAAAAGGGGATCCAGCTCGCATGGCGTTGAAGGCATGCGAGCCGAGTTTTCCGGGTTGTGGGGCGGCTAAGGCCATTCAGCGTGCGTAGGCGTCGTACCATACGCGCATGATCCATGATGCGGCATTCACATGGCTGTATTGGGCCATGACGTTGAACAGATTTTCATCTTTCAAAGCGCCGATTAATCATACTGTGAACAATTTTCCTCATTGCTGCTGCTGCCTACCTCGTCTGTGCAGTGGAATCGTGATGCGATGTCGGTCTCGACTCCACAGTGCCGAGCCGCAGGTGTTGTGGGTGGTCACGTGATCTGAAGTGAGCCCTTTTTGAAATAGCTCACGTGAGCGGCTGAGAATATGTAGATCCACAGCGGAACCGCAATAGGTACATTTCGCATACTTAATACCTGGTGCTCTGCACTTGGCATCTGGCAGTAAACTGAAGGTACCTCTGCGAGAGACCCCATAGTCGATGATCACCACAGCAACCAAGCTACATCCGCAAGGGGGCGCAACAGCCTGTCCAGTGTCAACAAAATGACTTGGAGGATGGAGCACAGGACGTCACCAGAAGATGCAAACAATTTCTGAACTGGCAGGAACTGCAACCTCGACACATCTCTGCATGATTGCGTCTTGCTTTTTCTGCTTCTCCGTTTTCATTATTCAGCTTCAGGACCCCTCCCTCATCCAATCCATCTCATCTACCCTCTTTGTTCCTGGTTGCACTATTGAATATCATTGAAAAAATTACGACTTTTCTTCATATAGCTCTCGACAGATTTGCTCCCTGTACTTTACAGTCGTTTCCACTCGCACGGGCGCCGGAGTCTTGACTGTTTGCTGATCAGGGGCATCTGCTCGCATGCATTCGATCGACCTTGGCAATTGAATTCGCCTTGTCCCATCTGCCGACTCGATTACGTGGTAGTATATATCTGCAAGAGCGTCGACAACATCGTCCTCCGATATCAGTAGCGAGACACAGAGAATTTGGTGTTTGTACATCATGGCGGATGCCGGGCATTCATCCATCACCGTTGCCGGTGAGTTGCAAGCATTGAGGCCACTGGGTCACACGAATATCGCCGTTGCTCGCGTCACGCTGACTTTTAATTACTTCCGCTTAGTTCGAGTGCGACCTTTTACAATCAGAGAAGCGGCTCAGCTGTATGAATCCACGAATCTATGCGAATGAAATCGCGAGGCCTGATTTTGGAGTGACTGACATAAATGGTTTGAAAGCAGACAAAAATCAGATGACAGTCCCGTGTTTTTGGGAGACGGCTCCCTAGCTGGAGTTCCGGCCCCGAAACTGCACCAGCGTGGTCTTCGCAGTGTCATAAAGGTCGTAGATGACCGTTGCCTGTAAGTGCAATCGATGATTTGGCTGCCACTGCAACTCTATTGTCGCCGTTTTCTAACACTTTAACCCCCATTAGTGTTTTTGATCCTCCAGAAGACAGTCCTGTCCAACGATTCTCCCGTTCGGTTGTGCCCACATCAAAAAAAGTTAAAGACCAAGTTTTTGCTTTTGACCGGGTCTTTGACGAGAACACCACGCAATCCGATGTGTACGAAGGGACGACGAAAAGTCTACTCGACAGTGTACTCGATGGCTACAATGCCACCGTCTTTGCGTATGGTGCCACCGGCTGCGGCAAAACTCATACAATCACAGGCACAGCCCAGCATCCCGGCATCATTTTCCTGACTATGCAAGAGCTATTTGAGAAGATCGACGAAAGAAGCCAAGACAAGACAACGGAATTGAGCTTGAGCTACCTCGAAATCTACAATGAGACAATTCGTGATCTCCTGGTTCCAGGCGGCAGCCCATCAGGTCTGATGCTCAGGGAGGACAGCAATCAGGCGGTGACAGTCTTCGGCTTGAGCAGTCACCACCCAAGAAACGTTGAAGAAGTCATGGACATGATTATTCAGGGCAACGAATACAGAACAGTTTCTCCAACAGAGGCAAACGCCACTTCATCTCGATCCCACGCCGTGCTGCAGATCAATGTGGCGCAAAAGGACAGAAACGCGGATGTCAATGAGCCGCATACTATGGCGACACTCAGCATCATTGACTTGGCTGGGTCGGAACGCGCATCCGTTACCAAGAACCGCGGCGTTCGGCTCACCGAAGGCGCCAACATCAATAAATCGTTGCTTGCTCTCGGAAGCTGCATCAATGCCCTCTGTGACAAGCGGCAACGCGCACACGTGCCGTATCGGAACAGCAAGCTGACTCGACTGCTCAAGTTCTCCTTGGGCGGAAATTGCAAAACAGTCATGATCGTTTGTGTTTCGCCCTCGAGTGCTCATTTTGATGAGACACAGAACACATTGCGCTATGCCAACAGGGCCAAGAACATTCAGACCAAGGTGACTCGGAACGTCTTCAACGTCAACCGACATGTCAAGGACTTTTTGGTCAAAATTGACGAGCAGATGGCTCTGATTAATGAACTCAAGGCTCAACAAAGGGATTCGGAAAAAATGTTCTACGCCAAATTTCGCAAACAATGCGATAAGCGGGATAGCATTGCTCGCGAAGGTGTGCAACGGCTGCGAGCCGCTTACGATCACTCGGCTGCCGAGCGCCGAGAACGTGTCGAAGCGATGAAGAAGCTGAAGGCTCTGGAACGACGAATCGCACTGCTCACTGGATGGCTCGCGGCTTTTGATGCCGTCTGCGAGCGGCTGAGAACCGAAGACGTTCTGATGCCACAAAATCTGGTGGTCATTCGCAAGACTGCGCATGGTGTTCTTGCCGAACTGGAAAATAGCCGGCAACATATTCATCAGAAGCTCGACAAGGTAACTTGGGAGCGAGCCATCGACACGGCACTGTCACATAGTCTGCAGCAACTGCAAGGTCTGGAAGGCGGCGGCGCCGCTGGCACATGCGAGCATGCGACACTGACTCGTGAAGCCGAGCTTCTCAAGGCCAACTTTGGACGCGAATTGTACCAACAGGTTCTGGAGCAAGACAAGCTGGGCGATGCTGTCATGATGCAAATGCTCTTGACCGCCCAGTTTGAGATGCTTGCGTCCTTATCAGACATCCTTGCCATGGACGCGGCCACTGCGGTAACGCATGCCAAAGAAATCATTCACAAGCTTCTTGAAGCTGGATTCCAGGCGGCAAGTCAGGTAGTGAAACCGGATGGCGGCTCCCTGCCCGTCATTGAACTTTTCCCTCCAACACGTAAAGGGACACCCAAGAGGAAGAAGAGCCTGAGCTGCTACGTCAGGCCCATTGCGCTGCCAGCACTCGCTGCTGTGCAAAGCGAACATGTGTTTGCAAGCCCCATGAAGTCGCCAAGAAGACGTAAGGTGTTTGGCGCGGCGAAGAAGGGCATAAGCTTCACGCCGGTCAAGAAGTCTAAAAAAGGGGGTGTGCGCTGGAGAGACGATGAAAGCGTGGACGGCACTTTGGCCGACTTTGCCTCTACCCCTCAGCATATGGATACAACTCCAGATCATCATCACCAGCAATTGTCGTCAAGCAATACAAGCAACAAATCATCAATTCCACCTCCTACGCCAGCATACCTTTCCGAGAAAAAGGAGCAGTCTGAAGAGGGTGTGGTTGGAGTTTCTCGCAGCAGTCCTACGACGAAAGCCAACGCGTCGAAGCCTATGGGCGAAGAGGAAGAGGAAGAAGAGGGCAACAGCACCATCACAACAATGCCCCCCAGCCGATTCCGAGCTGGGTTCCTGTCTAAGAGCTCGAGAAAGTCAACGCAGCCGCAGCCACACGAATCTCCTCTGCAACAAACTGCACCACCCGTCAACCGCAAACTATCATACAACTCTCCTCAGACAGGCAAGGTGTCGCCACTGCGCGCAATGGATGCTTCCAAGGCAAGCAACCTTTCATCGCCCTCGCTGCCCGTACCACAAAGCAGGCTTAGTCCGTTACAGATGAAACCGGTTCCAACTGTTGTGGACGAGAACAATGCTCCATCCCATGGAGCTGGAACGCCAAACTCGGGCTCAGGCTCAGACTCCGATTCGAGTCTAATTGACGCGCGTAAGTTCCGTAGCGCCATGCAGTCAGCCAAATTCCGCCGACCGAGCGCGCTGGGGGGTCCGCATAAGGGCTCTCAGGGAAGACGCGTTTCATCGGTCTCGTGCATTCCAGAACGAATAATGCCGAGGACCAGCATGGCAGGCGCCGCTCTGGCAAGCAGCACCAATGGCATCTCGAGAGCCCGTCGTGGAAGTCTGGAAAGACGTCGAAGCCCGCCTCTTACATGCTCGCCCGATTACAAGAGCGACCAGAGTCTGACGGCTGGTCAGGCCAGACGGATGAACCTGGGATCTTCCAGCCTTCGGCTTGAGACCACTTCGTTGAGTCCGAGAGATAGGTTGAGGGCGGCGCCGCGTCGCGTCACTATCAATGTCGGATCGACGCCTGCGGGTCAACGACGGCAGGAGATGAAGGGGAACACATCACTGCGATGAGGTTTCTGTGTTTCTTTCAGATGACCATTGTGTCAATGAGACGTGCTTGACGGCCTGTACATTGTGTATACCTTTTCTTTTTCTTGCAACGAAACACAGTTTGCATGTCCATGGTTGTCGTTTTTCGCTTTCTTCCAATGATCCAAAGCATGTTGACGTGCTGGACTGTTTATTCATTATTGGCCATTGTGCTTTATTTATTGAGGTAATGGGCGTTGGTGGGATAGATTGGTGATGCTGGAAACTGGAATTGGAGCATTGTGTGAAGTATTTTATTTTTTTATAACAGAATGGTACATAACTTTCAAGTTCAAGATGACCAGATTAGGGGACCTAGGGGAGCTAGGACACGGTCTTTGGTGAAGTGCATGGGCGTGATGTTGCTTTGTTATGTGCGTGCGTGGCTAATATGTATAAGGTGTGATCATAGATTCATAGGACAGTGCAAGAAGTGGCTAGCAAGCTACGCTTACTGCTTTGTGCAATAATGATTGAAGGATGGCGTGCGAGACACCTATCAAAGCCTTATAGGTATTTTTTTGCGACGACGTCCAGCCAGGCACTGACTCAGAGCAGGTGAGTCTGTCTCTTATATTGTGAGTCTCTCCTTTCAAGTTTGAATATGCGGTCAGTGCGCCGGTCACACGTGCATATTGTTCCAAGTCTCTGACGTCCTGGAGCTCATCACACTCGCGCAAGGCACAGAATCGGCAGAATGAACTACATATATGTAGCATTTTCTTTTATCAAAGCAAATATCCAAAAATAGGCGACGTAGCTTATAAGCTGCGTTCTCCTCATCAATACGGCGCGGCTAACATTTGCGCTTTATGAAACCCTTGTAAGTGACGAGACATACCTCTGAGGACGCAGCTTGTGAGCAGCGCATCCTCCTCTGCATATCTCTGCCTTCCCTAGACGGTGTAACGCTAATAGTCCAAATCTTAATCATGCATCTCGTGAAATCAGGATGTACTTTCGTTCCACCACAACATTTTGGCTTCATGTCTTTAGGTGTTCAGCTGAGAAAGCCGCTGCCCTCGTGAGTCGTACCGCTTCCTCGTATGTACCACACTCTTCCAGACGGGACCGCAATGCATCAGCCGCAACAGAGTGTGGTTTCCTGCGCGGCACTCGTCGGCCCATCCCTACATGATTCCTCAGATTAGAGACACGTTTTCCCTCATTTAGCAACAGCGTGGTTTTGAGTACAGAGAACGACATACCCGAGCAGCTCCTCCCATTGGAAGATGAAGGCCCCGACAAAGGCGCCGAGAAAGATGCACAGAAGGATATAGCCATTGTAGTACATTGCGAGCTTCGCATGGAGTTAGCTATGCGCTCGCCGCTGTGTAGATGGTGGCCCCCCCAAAGAAAATAAGGGTTCAGCGAGAAAATCTTGAAAGCATACCAGCATGAGAATATAGCCAACAAAGAAAGCGAGCAGATGCAGAAACGCCCGTACTCCCTGCTGCAGAGCATTAGGTCGGAAAGGCGGGACGGCTTTGCCGCAGGTGATGGACCTGACTGCCGCAGCGCAATTCTTGGTATTAGGCGGCGTTGCAGATCCTGTGGCAAACCCGGTGGTAGACTCGGTGGCGCTGGAGGTTGGCTGATGCCGCGAACGGTGCTGCCTGATGAGATAGCGATCGTATTCCTTGATGGAGCGGCGCAGTAGTTCGAGAAGGAGAGTGAGGAGGAAGACGCCGATGCAGGAGCCGGCAAAGGCGGCGTTGGAGGTGATGCGCCATTGGGAGGAGAGGAAGCAGGAGTCTATGGTGTAGAGGTTGAAGAGCATCTGCGCAGGAGGAGGGGCTGGTCAGCATCGTGGTCACTGGTGGGTGTGTATTTCGCTCTGGTTGAGCGAACATGTATATCTTGGAATGTATAGGCTCGTCTTTCTGTGTGGAGAGTCTTGTTGGTGTTTATGGCGGGCATGATTTGTCTGACTTACAGATATTTTGCACCCACTGCCGCCGCCCATGCCGCCCATGCTTTTGGCTGAAGCTGTAGGCATGGCTACTGTGGTAGGCGAGCCGCCCATGGCCATTCCTGCGTGGCCGGCGTGATCCATTGCGAAGGAGATGTTCGCACTTGTTGTTGATTCAACGACGACTACGTATTTGGGGGATTCAAGACTGTCATTCCACACGTTAGCAAGCAGTGCTGCAGTGGTGTTGGTAAGGGCCGACGTACGGACCGACTGACGCAACCGGATCAAGCCGAGGAAGGACAATGTGTAGGAAAAGGCGAATAGATAGAACAGGTAGAAAGGAGGAAAGAAAAGAGAAGATAATTACGAATAAAAGGTATAAAGACGAAAAAAGTAAACAAGTCGCCGAAACTACGTGACCCGAGTGCCGACTCCGCAGCTCTGGACCCCTCGCAGGCCGCCACCTCACCGCAAGAACACCCACAAAGAGCCGCGCCAGACGCGTTAGACCCCTTTATTATTAGTTCTCAATTCGCTCTTATCTTCTGCTTCATTGGCATACTGTCCTCCATCACTATCTTCTCTCGTTGTAATTTCTCTCATTCCGTGTTCTATGTCCATTCGCTACAATTGAGCATGATAATGGGATCCGCTTGGCGAGCGAGCAAGAAGCCAGCCAACCAAGGCAACTGCTGCGTGCGTTTGAGCAAGTTTTGTGTTTAGTTTCTCAGGCGCCCTTGCATGTGGGAGTTGACACCCCCCCTTTCGCGGGTGGCTTTGGACCCGGGGTGGGAAGCCGATTTACGACAACTTTACAAGTCAAGACCCACCGACCGGGCCAAGATGTTGGTTCTTGGCGTTCGTGGGCTGCTTGGAGTCTGGACCGAGAAGCCGGGCGCGCCTAATAATACTCCGGCGCATCATCATGCATGAGTTCCCTTCGATGCACAAACCGGGGGGCGTGTAATACCAATGAACGCCAGGTGCTTACATACGTATCGTGCAGCGAAGGTGTACACAAGTCGATGCGACCCTGATAGCTTTGTTTGGCAGATCTTTCGCTAACGTTACGCGAGCGGCGGCGAGCGACATTCTTCGCGTGGGTTGAGCGTGTTCACGGGCCGGGCCGGGCCGAGTTGGCAGGCCGGAACAGTAGGTCAACACATTCCTAGATTTCCCATACACATATGTACATAGGTACCTTCATAACAGTGGAGGTACATATGTATTTCATGCACGCAAGTAAAATTGTTCCGCAATCCATGTCATTTCAGTCGGCTTGGGGTAAATGTGATGCTTCCTGGAATTCGAGATTGCCCCGCCACGTGTGAATGACTGAGAACCACGTGAAGATAGAGTTATGGACTCTACCAGTACGTAGTACTAAGTAAAATGAGGAATCGCCGAGCAAAAGGAACCGCGAGAGAGCCAGAATCTACCAGAGGTGCCGGCGAGGATAGCCTACTACATAACCTAGAGGCTAGAATACAGTATGTACATGTATGCTGTGATCCAATGGAAAGAGAGTCGCATCTATTCTCAAATGTTACGCCTTGAACGCCCGAAAAATCATGTACATCGTCCTCGTGGCCCGGTGGCCGCGCCGTCACATCCATGGCCACCATAACACGGCCGACGGGCCATTGGGCGACGGCCTGTCTTGCTGCAAACCTGCGCACAGTCCCGCTGCACATTTGGCCGTTATTAAGACCCATCATGTTCTCCGCCACCTTCTTCCCCTCATCCCTTCAAGACTTCTATTTCTTCATATTACATCCTCCCCCATCTTTCTCATCTCTCCTCAGGACTCAGGTGTTTTCGTACACATAATGCGTGTAAGGCCCTGGACCAGCCGTCGCACCACTAGTCGACCCGAATTAGCCATCTCTCGTGACCTCGTCCCGCAAAGGTTCACCCCGCTCCGCGTCCTCGGAAAAGCAAAAGACTTACATGGGCTCCTCTCGGTCCACGTACGGCACGTCTCCCCTGAGATCTGCTTTAGTACCAGACCCCCCTTCAGAAGTCTTGACGTAGCTCTTCTCCACAGACTCCATCGACTCTGTGCTATTGTTGTATTCGGGGTTGCTGAAGCAGTTGCCCATGCTGTCGATTTGTTCTTTTTTTTTTTTTTGGAGCTGTGTTTTTACAAGAAATGTTTAGGAAGCAAGTAACTAAGAGAGCTTTAAAGTTGAGTGTCTTGTATGCAGTGTTGACTGATGTGTTGTTGGAAATGCATCTCAAAAATCTCTCTGGAAGAGTTCGTCGTGTGTCGTATTTATAAGAAGCGCTTGCGGGAGCTATACGCTACGCTCTGGAAGCTGTTCACGATGCACATACAAGGCAAGCGCTCAACATAGAATCAGTGTTCAACGTTCTTAACTTCTTTCTCACTTCAGTTTCCATCTTCGTCTCGGTCTTTTCTCTTCTCTCCTTTCTCTCCCCTATTCTCAATCTGCAAAGAAAAAAAAATATAGAGTTTGCTATACCGAGTTGTACCATCTCGAAATGTCTGTTGTGGCAGATGTTCGGATTGTTCATGGTGTGCTGTTCGCTTTGTGCTCGGATGCATCGTGCACAGAAGGTGGTCCGGTCGCTTGAGCAAAACAGCAAAGTGCACAATTGAGCTGCGTCTGGTCGGTGGGAACAAGCGTCCCACGCAGTTACGCAGTTGCGCAGCGTTTCAAAAGGTAAAAGGACGCATACCCTCTTCGACACCAGAATTGCCATTGTTGACAGAGCGTCCCTCGCACAAAGGTGATGCACGACGTGTGCTTATTAACAGCTCAAAGGCATGGTTCTTTGGGACTCCGCGCGAAATGGAATGTCTGTGGCTGCTCAAAACCGCGCACTGACGTGGTCAGCACAGACAATATCCAAAGACGAGTGATGAGGGCACAAGAATGTTCATTTGGAAAACAAAAAAAAAAAAAAGAAGAAAGGAAAAGAA